>CAUYQV010116774.1:0-41849 GCA_963574575.1 Galagoides demidoff
GCCTCCCAAGTAGCTGGGACCACAGGCGCCCACCACAATGCCCAGCCATTTTTTGGTTGCAGCCATCATTGTTGTTTGGCGGGCCCGGGCTGGGGATTCGAACCCGCCACCTTAGGTGTACGTGGCTGGCGCCTTAGCCGATTGAGGCACAGGCGCCGAGCCCAGGTTCATTATTTCAATGTGCTAACAGCTCCCACTAAGGACAGTGGTCAACCATTAAATAACAATCACTGGGTAGGGAATGGAATAATCCACACAGGCAAAATCCCTTACTTATTTCCCAGTTATTTGCTGGAAAACTCCATATTCAGCATAATTTAGGATGATGACCTCCAGTGCCTAAAGATGTGCTTTTCATTCTGTCACTACTGTTGCCTCTCAAGCTTGAATATGCATCAGAACCACCTGGCTTGTCAGAAAAAGACTGCTGCCCACCTTTTTGAGCTCATGATTCAATAGGTCTAGGGTTGGTTGGTGAATCTGCATTTCTAACCAGCTCCAGGTGATCTGACACTGGTAGTTTATCCAGAGACACATTCTGGGAAACGTTCTTGTACTGAAGTGTTTATGGATAAAGATCTTTGGAGAGTGAGGAGTAGAGTCTCATGATCGGTGTGGCAGAAACTTTCATATTTATTTACAACTCTTCTGCCAAAAAGTCAAAATATTTGTGTAACGAAAATAATTCTCTGGTCGATGATTTAAAACAGTCCATTTAAGCTTCCCCTTTATTAATCTAACCATCTATATAGCAGTAGTTAGCCAATCAGGAGAACACCAAATTATCTAATCAAAGTTGAGTTAGTAGATGTTAGAGGGGACGAAAGGAGAAATTCGTATAGCCACAAAAGGAATGGTTTGGCTATAAACATTGGTTTTGTTTGCACAAACAAATTTGAGACAGTTTGGTAACAGCTTCTGGATAATTTTGGAAATGGACTTCAGGTTAAAGATGGCAGACTGACCCACACAGGTTTATCTTCATTCCTCCTTTAAAAGGACAGTAAAGGAACATAAAAAGACAAATGCATAGGTGAACAGAGGATGGAGGAAGAGTCATCAGTGAAAGGCATATTTCAATACTTTTTTTTTTAACGACAGAATCTCCTGCTTGCTCAGCCTGGTCTTGAATTCCTCAGCTCAGGCAATCCACCCGCCTTGGCCTCCCAGAGTGCTAGGATGACAGGCACAAACCACTGCACCCGGCTGTACACATTTCTGAAAGATGGAGCAATGAGAACTCATTTGGTGAACAGCAGAAGCTACACTCTAATGTCATAAAGGTCTGAACAGAAAGAGCCCACTTGTCCTACAACCCCAAAGTGGCCTGGGCCTTGGAGAGGCCAGAGATCACCACAAAACAATGCCGATGAGAGTCCCAGGATATCAGAATAAGGGAGAGGTGAGCAGCTAAAAGCAGGGACCAGGTCATTGTTGGCATTTGGAGTTATTGGACCCTCAGGTCCTCTGTCCCACTCCTTGCAGCCAGCAAGAGAAAGAAGACACGGTTTTGCACACCAGGTAACAAAGAAGGGCAGGAGGAAGGCCCCTTCAGGGAAGAAAAGAGCATGAAAAATTGCATACTAAGCAGTGACTCGCCCAGACCCCTTCCCGTGAACTCTTTCCAGAACACTGGCAGCCAGGTGAATGCCCCCTCAGGCAAAAGATGGTAGAATGTTTCTCATGAGAAACTGAAGAGCCTCAAAGAAACGGACGTCTCATTTCTGACATTTGGGATCGCTTCCCATGAAAAGATGAGCTTTCACCCAGTCACCCCAGCGAGCCCACTAGTGAGCACGGATACTTTCTCCACCCTACGCAGAGTTTCTGGTGAGGTTTTTATTACCTCATTTTTTCTTAAGAAAGGAGTGTAAAAGGTTTGCAGACAGTTGATGAAAATCCCTAACATGCTGGGGCTAAAACAAACACATGGGCAGAAAGGATGCCAGAGGAAAGCAAGACAAGTCAGGAAGCAAGGAAAACCTCGTAGTAAATAAATACCCTAAGATAAAAAAAAAAAATTATTGCAACTATGACATAATCACAGAATTCTATTTAAAATGAAATAGAATTTACTTCAGTAGAAAGTAAGGAAATAGCCTTCAAAATAGAGAAAAATGAAGAGATGCCTAACAGAAAGGAGTACTCTAAGATTAATCCAGGAGTTTCAAAAAGAAATAATAAGGATGAACAATAATTGAGGATTTACTATGTGTCTGGCACTACTCTAAGTGTCTCGTATATATTAGTGAAATAATTACTATTATTATACCCATTTTATAAATGAAGAAACTGAAGCACAGGGAGATTAAGTGACTTGCCCAAGGTCATATAGAAGAACCAGGAGTTGAACTTAGGCAATCTCGTTCCAGATCTTTTATGTTTTGTTTTGTTTTTGAGACAGAGTCTCAAGCTGTTGCCCTGGGTAGAGTGCTATGGTGTCACAGCTCACAGCAACCTCAAACTCTTGGGCTTAAATGATTCTCTTGCCTCAGCCTCCCAAGTAGCTGGGACTACAGGTGCCCCCCACAAAGCCCAGCTATTTTTTTGTTGAAGTTGTCATTGTTGTTTAGTTGGCCCAGGGCAGGTTGGAAACCAGCCCTGGTGTATGTGGCTGACTCCCTAACCACTGAGCTACTGGTGCTGAGCCAAGTTTTTAGTTTTTAACTATTCTGTTAGGATGGCTCTCCCCCAAAGGGGAGGAAATTATTAAAGAATCATTTCAAGAAAATGTCTTCTACTGGACATAAGCTCCCAGCCTGAAGATGTCCATTGAGTGCCCAGAATATGAATAAAAGAACAAGTGGATTAAGGCATATAATTCTGACATTTCAGAATAGTAGAAATAAAGAGATCTTTCTATAAGTTCCCAGAAAGAAAAATCCCAGGTCACAAAGGAACAGAAATCAGGATGACATTTAAATTCTCAATAGTTATACTGGAAGCTAGAAGAAAAAAGATCAACTTCTATAAAATTATGAATGAAAAATTTCAACTTGGAATTTTCAACTTGGTCAAACTCCTTATCAAAAACAGAAGCGTAATAAAGATAGGCTCACATTTGTAATCCTTGTAGTCTGGGAGGCTGTAGTGGGTGGATTGCTTGAGCTCAGGAGTTTGAGACCAGCCTGAGCAAGAGTGAGACACCGTCTCTACTAAAGACAATGTAGAAAAACTAGCGAGGCATTGTGGTGGGCGCCACAGTCCCAGCTACAAGGGCGGCTGAGGAAAGAAGTTGCTTGAACCCAGGAGTTTGGGGTTGCTGTGAGCTATGATAACGCTAATAGGGCAAGAGAGTGAGACTCTGTCTGAAAAAAAAAAAAAAGACATTCTAAGTATTTAAGAACTCTGACTTTTACCTTTTGTACCTAATTTTGGGCTGTTACTAAAATATGTGCCATGGGAAATGAAGCTAGAAGACACGAGACACAGAAGTGGGGTTCTCACCCTACAAATTAATGAGTGTGCCAGGATGATGCCCAAGCAGCAGGTCCATGGAAGAACTCAACTCCATTGGAAGAGGAAGACAGTAGAATTACAGAGGAATGTTTCCAGGGGAAAAAATGGAATGGATCGATCATTTGGAAAACAAATTTGATAGTCATTTGATAGATCAGTTGTAGAAAAACATCAGGATAGGTGCACAATAAACTAAATAATACGATAAAAGATTTTAGTACACTACTTAAGCCCTTAAACCGTGAAGGGGCAGCAGTGTTGGAGGAATGGCTGGAAGGGGAAACTGGGCAGAGCAAAAGACCTAAATTCTAATCTGAGCCTACAAGTGGTTAGAGCACAACATCTAAATCAATTGATCAAGAGATAACAGTATAAATTATTTAGCTGACAGAAGACACAGCTAAAAGCGGAATGTAGTTGCTTCTAGAGAGGAGATTGTAGGCACTTAAAATATCTTAAAATTGTTTATGAAAGTAGTATCTTCCTTCGCTTAAAATATTATCTTCAAAAATTGCATGTGTGCTTTTATTTTCTTAAAAAAGAATAACTTTTGAAATTCATTTGCTCAGAGTGAAAGCATGGAACAACGAAATCTTGTCTTAGTAATGTAATTTTCAGGAAATATGTGACCCATAAGAATTAAAACAGAAGTTGTATCAATCCTGGCCGCTTCAGTATTAACTTAAAATATGGGAAGATTTCCATGCCCTCCTTTATTTCCACAATCCATAAGTATGGGCTACATACATCCTTGTCAGAACTTCCACAAATAGTTTACCTGTTGGTAGCAGTAGTTATAAATAAATTATACCTTTGCTAATTTGCCTTGTTCCCAACCTGGAGAAACAGAACCACAAAAAAGTCAGTTTCATCTCGCAGTGTTTCTGTAGCAACCATATTAAGCTGGAAGGATAAAGCACCTTTGTAGTAGTTGCTTCTATCAAATTACAATGTAAATGTTGATGCCTGCCTGGAAACGTCAAATGACAACAGGTTTATGGAACGAATTCAGTGGTTGTTTTAGCTTTGGAATCCCAGGCTGCCGAGTTGAGATCGAAGAGGTGCGCCTGGGCCTTCTTTGTGCCAACTCAACCTTTTCACTCCATCAAAACCACTCCCCACTTGCTCAGCTCAAGAAGAGATGCTGTCCTATTTGAAAATCTGTAACCTACGTGGATATCTTTCGCACCCCAGAACACCAAAAGTGTTGTGGATTGGAACGTTAGAAATTCGGTTTTGCGACAGACCAGTCAATCTTTGTGTTTCTTTTCCTGTCTCAGCACCAAGTAACTTTAGTCCGGTACTCTTCTGCCCCTGTCAAACAGTCCTTTTAATGTGAGCGCGAAGTGCCTGCCGTGTGCTGCGCATTTGATTCCGGTTGGCTCGGGATACCTGAGTTCAGCTCTCCTTGGTCCTTCCGTTCGACCCACAATCCCTAGTGTCTGCAGGTGTTGCGTTTGCCGCCTCCCCCACCCCGTTCCTGCGTTGCCTCCAGTCCCCACCGTCCACCCGGCCTCAAGGAAAGAGGAAAAAGTAGCTTGACGTCTACTCCAAGAACTGACCCTCAGCTCCCACAGGCTGCCACGGAGCTGCAAGCGTGCCGCCGCTCCACTCGGGGAAACTTCGGAGTGAGTTACCTGCTCTTGGAGAAGGGCCTTACCTGAGCGCGCCTCTGCCAATGGCAGCTCACCTGAGGGAGCTCCGCAGCCAATCACCGCGCAGCTCGTCCCTCGGGCTTGTACCCTTTAGTGAAAGAATTCAGCTCCTGGCGAGAAAGTTACCTGTGGCCGCCCAAGTCCGCCACTTTCTGCTCTGTGTCTGCCCATTGCCACGATCCAGGAGGACTCCGCGCCGCCCGGCCGCCTCCGAGCTCGGGCCCCATGTGAGGGGCCCTCCCTTATCCCACCTTTCCGGCTAGGTGAGGGCGCAAGCGGGCGAGCGAGCGAGAGTGGTGAGGGGGGACGGAAAAGCAGAATTACCTGTAGCTCTTGTTCTGCCATCTCGGGCGCTCTCACACACCTTCACCTGCACAGACTTGAAAGTCCAGTTTCACCAGAGGCTGAGGCTCCAGGAAAAGGGGAGCGAGTTCATTGGATCAAACATGTCACAAGAGTCGGACAAGTAAGTGGATCACACGCGCCGGCTGCTGCTACTACCACTTTGGGCTGATGGCAACTGGTTTGTTATTTTTTTTTTTTTTTTGAGTTGCTATTGTTGGTATTTTTTCTTTCTTTTTTCTTTTTCTTTTTGGTGGATCCAGACTTTAACGGATTATGTTTCTACCCTGATTGAGGGGAGAAACCCTACAAGAATGTGACTGTTTAATATCCCCTTTGGGCCTTGATAGTAAAAGTAGGTTTTCCTCTTTCCTTCCTCCCTAACGAATGGCCTCAGCTCCCGCTCCCAGATGAATACTCGGATACTGACAGGGTTCTGGTAGATGGGCGCGGGAGGCCTGTTGTTCCCCTCTCCTTCATTTGCTCCCACCGCTCCAGGCTTCTAGGCCATTTGGAAGTCCAGCTGAGCTCCTTCGATGTGTCCAAAGGGCCTGCTGGACCAGCGGGTCTTGGCCGCTTTTGTGTGAGAGCAACAAAGAGCTTTTATACTGAAGCAGAAACGGCCATCTTCCCGCACTGGGCAGGAGGGCATGCGTGTGTGAGGCCCGCGTGGGCGCCCCCGACGGGAGGCGACGCGCGGTGGGGGTCGGGGTCTCCCGGGCGGTCGGCGCCCTCTCTCCACGCACCCCCCACCAGCCCTCCCCATCCTCTCCCTCGGGCCCGCCCCCGCATTGTTTGGCCACCTTACGCAGGTGCCGGGGGAAAGGACCTTTCCGGACTGGGGGAAACTGATTGGAGGCCTCGAGTTGGCCACTTGGTGGGGCGCGAAGGGGCTCCTGCCACTGGGCAATCACTCGCGCCCTGACGGCGTCTGCACGCCCCTCTGAGGCTCGGCTGGCCCTGCAGCTCCACACTCGGGGCCGCCACCTGGGACGTGGCAGGCGGGACTGCGTGGGTCGCGCTGAGTCTTCTCGGGGTGGGGGGCTGTCGACATAAAGGCAGGGGTTGGAGTGGCGGGAACTCCAGACTCGCGCCCTTCGTGTACCGGACGGGAACTCTAGGCTCGCGGGAGAGCGCGGTGCGCGGCCAGAGCCGCAGATCGCTGGGCCCGGTCTAGTGGCGTCCAGACGGCCTCCCTTCGGGCTTGGCCCCAGCCTTCAGGACGGCTTTGTGCGAGTCGGGGAGGTGGGGCCGAGGGCGGGAGCGGGAGGGAGCCGGAGGTGGGTCCCGGGGCCTTTCCTGGGATTCGGTGGCGACACTCCCTGCCCCCTCCTCTCGGGCGCGTCCCGCGCTGAGAACTGGCTGCGTCTTGTAGGAAGTGCGTGGGGCCCCCCTTTTTGCTTTCGTTGGTGACTTTACCCTGGTGGTGTGGCCATCCCAAGGAGACCTTCCTGAAGGTGGTGTCTCCGCCGGTGCAGGGGGCCAGGCGCCGGGAGGCTCCAGGCCGCCAGTGCTTATGCCGGAGTAGTTGGGGAGACTAGTCCCCAGTTGAGTGGGAAGGCCCTGAAGACCTGTTGGGGGTGGTGGGGAAGGACCATCTTCCAAGTAAAGCCTCTGGTAGGGTGGGCGAATCCAAGAACACATACTGGCATACTTAAAACAAAACCCCCAAACAACCAGGTATTTGTACCACTTCAGTCACCCATGAAGAATTAACTGAGTCCCCCTAGGCCTAGGGGAAGAGCTAAAGTTACAAATAGGGGAAGGGGCTAGAGGTAGGGGTAGGAACCGAGAGTATGAGTGTGTAAAGAGTACTCCCAATCCTCCCCCCAATCCCTCTGTAGCCTTTACAGAATCACTACCTGAGTTTGGAAACTTAAATAATCAATGCTGAGATGACAGCAGGTTGTTTGGTTATATTTTGATATTCCCGTCAAAACCGGTTGCTATCTAGTTTAATTAACCACACGCAATTAACATTTAGTTTGACTACCTAGTGTTGTGGTACAGGACTCGAATTCAGCATGAAAATGAGTTGGGTTTTTATTTTAACCACTTATACTTAGCAGCAATAAGAACAATGTTTTTACGACTGAGGATAAGTACAAGTGCGGAGCACTAGCAATCTGGTTCCACTACGATGCATTACCTAGTTTTTATGGGTAATAACTACTGGGATTATGTATGCTTACTTGCTTTTATGAAAGTAGCTTTTATCTAGTCACGGTTTCCAAGACTAAATTTTGTATCCTGGGAAAAGTAATAATCACAAAGATACACATAATTGTCCCCCTTCCATCCCTCCTCCCCGCAATGCTTCTCCCCACTTGGACTGTTGAGAAATGTTTTTAGTCAATACGGGACTTTCGGATCAATTTTTGCAAATGCTAGTCTAGCTTTTTCTCAATGGTAATATTCTAATGAAGTCCCTGCCGGGGTGGGCCTGTAGCTTATGCAATTCTGTGTGTCACATGGGTGGAGACTCCTAGGAAAGGGGAGCCTGATCGCGTAGCTGAGGCTTCCTACCCTCAGCAAGTGAGAGGCCCTGAACGTGCAGCTTCTGCAGCTTCCTGGTGAATCCGCCCCAGGAGGCCTGGCTGTATTTTCTGAAAATGCACTAAAGCATACACCCTAGGTATTATTCCAGAATCCCACTGAGATTTAGGTAATCTTTTGGATAGCCAAGGAAGATACTTCCTGCTAGCAAGTCAGGACTGAACGTCATTTTTTATGGTGTGGACTTTTCAGATTGAAACGTTCTGCTTTTCGTGTTCTGCAATGTTGATGCTATCACTAATTGCAACAAAGTATTTTGAGGACATTTTGTCTTTGTACATATTTTAAAATTCTCTACTCAGGCGTCTTAAATTTTATGAAGATTTACGATGTTTGTCAACCAGCATGTGTATAAGAAAGGCACGATAGATTAAAAATCTCTTATTTTATTGCAAAAAGGTATAAAATACATTCAGAGACCACACATATGTAATAGTTGATTTTGATACTCAGGTGTTTTTCATCAGGTAAATATATTTTCTGATTACCTACTATTTGCAACACACTGAGATAGGTATTATGGGGAACATAGAAAGGTATATAAAACGGGCCATGATCTCAAAGGCCTTATACTATAGTAGAAGGTAAGACACACAGATACGATTTTCATTAAGGCAATACCTGGTAAGTGCCTAAAAGTTACAAAAGATACCGTAGTTATAAAAAGTTTGGGGGTTTTTTTGTTTTTGTTTTTTTATGTTTTTGAGACAGAATCTCACTCTGTTGCTCCATCTAGAGTACGGTGGTGTCAGCCTAGTTCATAGCAACCTTAAACTCTGGGGCTCAAGCCGTCCTCTTGCCTTAGCCTCCGGAGTAGCTGGGACTATGGGTGCCAGACACTATACCTGGCTAGTTTTTTCTATTTTTAGTAGAGATGAGGTCTCACTCTTGCTCAAGCAGGTTGCAGCTCCTGAGCTCAATCAATGCACCTACCTTGGCCTCCCAGAGTGCTAGGATTACAGATGTGAGCCACTACACTGGGCATATATACACACACACACAATACAGGTCATAATAAATACCTATTTCTCCCCCATTTTGCCTAGGATAATTACTTTTAGTCATTTTGTGTATCTTAAGGAGTCCTGCCATTTTTCAGAAAATGGCTAAAGTTATAGGTATCTCATGTGGCTATCCTTTCTAGAAATGGCCTGTCTATACATTCTAATTAAACTCTCTATTCCTTAGTTTTCTAAATCCATATGTTCATTTCTATTTGGCTATACAAAATAGCTTTTAAGATTGCAAATGTCAAGAATTGTCCTATCTTCCTCAAACCAATGGAAATATCTATTTTTTTCCCCAATAAATATGTCTTAGATGCACTGAATACTGGGCATCGATCCTAGCATTAAGATTCACTAGTGCATAGAGTATAGTCCTTGCTTTTATGGTGTTTACATCTTAGTGGTGTGTGTAAGGGAAATAGGCAGCAAATCAATCCTGGAATTTATATTTGATTAGGTGATGGTAAGTGCTATGAAGGAAAGCAAAGCAAGCTAAAGGAATTGAGAGGAATGGGGAAGTATTTTGTACATGGTGGTCAGGGACAGCTTTTCTAATGAGATGACCTTTGCGTGGAGACCTGAAGGAAGTGACAAGACCTGGTGTAAAAGTGTAAGACCGACATAGGATGATGAGAGAGTAAGTGCAAGGACTCTGAGGTGAGTGTGTACCGTTCATGCTCTAGGACCAGAAAGGAGACCAGTGTGGGTGAATCAGAGGTAGAGATAATGACACTATCAAGTAAATGAATACCATCACTTCTCTGCTTACTAATCGAGACATTGGCATACTCAAATCTGACCAAATTATACTTGAGAGTGGTCCTGACAGTCAAGACGTAGTAGTACCTAGTGAGTAAATAAAGGACCAATAAATACTATCAGTTCTGTTAGGCAATACCCACGATCACCAGTTTAATGCTTAGAGTCCAGTGTTCAGTTCCCTGCAGTAGATTAAATCTTGTACACTCGTTAATTCAGAGATGAATAAACACACACGTCCTAAAGTACCCCTGGGAATTAGAACCAAAGAAGTACAAGTAGTATTTGCTTTGACACTCCCCCTCCCTAAAATTTTTAGTTCGACCTATCACCTTCAGCAGCTATCGCTACTCCTTAACATTAGCCTCGTGCAAGAGAAAACTTGTCTTTCCTGCCTTCCTCTTGCTCTTGTTCAGCTTCTGCAGACTGTATCCAACAGAAAGCCTGGGCTTGTCAACTGAATGAGGAACACTGTTAAGAGCGTGCTTTGGTTAGTTGACCATCTTCGGTGAAGTAAACTGACTTAGACGCAAAGTTAACCTAACTGAAAAAGAAGAAAATGCTAAACAACCCTATGAAAATCTAGGTTGATAAAAACAAAGCTGAAGATGATATATACACTTTATATAGGAATCTCCAAAGGAATCCATCAAATCATTGCTCCGCAAACTTATCTGAGTTTAAAATAGACTAGGTGCAATGGCTCATGTCTGTGATCCTAGCACTCTGGGAGGCTGAGGCTGGAGGATTTCTTGAGCTCAGGAGTTGGAACCCCTTCCCAGCAAGAGTGAGACCTAATCTCTACTAAAAATAGAAAAATTGGCTAGGTGTTATGGTGGGTGTCGTCTGTAGTCCCAGCTACTAGATAGGCTGAGGTGGGAGGATGGCTTGAGCCAAGGAGTTTGAGGTTGTTGTGAGCTAGGCTGACACCATGGCACTCTAGCCTGGGTAATAGAGTGAGATTGTCTCTGTTTCTCTCTCAAAATAAAATAAAATACATATATAAAATATCACCCAAGGCTCTTGATAAAACTACAAATCCCTGGACCCCAACTTAAGTGTTGAATCAGATTCTCTATAGAGGGCCCAGGAAATATGCATTTAAACAATGTCTCAGGTATACTTTATGATTGGGTTAAGTCAGGAAATCTGCTTTCAGTGAACACGTAGCATTATGTAATAAACGCAGTTTATGTGCAACTTTGCAGGTGCATATTAAATGTGTAAGTGAAATGAAACCTATGG
The DNA here is from genome assembly GCA_963574575.1 of Galagoides demidoff. NCBI lineage: Eukaryota > Metazoa > Chordata > Mammalia > Primates > Galagidae > Galagoides > Galagoides demidoff. The sequence continues at coordinate 11,024 of CAUYQV010116774.1, forward strand.
GCTTTTATTTTCCCTTGTGCTACCTCTGGATGAATAGCTTCAGAAACGATTTTCATTTGGACAGATGATTTCTTAGGCTTTCTCTCAATGTTGTTATCATTGATTTCCCAAACAGCACCTTCTAAAAGAAGGTGTCCCTTTGACAGTTCATATGTTTCCAGAGGACTAAAGACCTGATTTGAAGTGACGTCACCCACATGGACCACTGCCAGGCGTGTCAAGGATCAGGCTGGAGTTTCTGGCTGAATCTCACTCACTGAGAGCTGGTGTTCACTTTTGTGGGAACTGTCATTTCACTGAATTTAGATTCTATTTTGTAGTACAAAGAGAAAAAGAGTTTTAATTTGATGCTGGTCCCTGGTGAAATGATTTGATGGGGTGATGGTTGTTGTTCAGTTCTAGGGATTCTGGTAGCTTTAAGTATTACCCTCATGCTATGGTATGAGGCCTTCTGTTGGCCTGTGGTGAGGTTGTTTTAAAGTGCCTGCAGAAGAGAATCGCTTGGGCCTAGGAGTCTGAGGTTGCTGTGAGTTATGATGCCACAGCACTCTACTGGGACAAAAAAGCTAGATTCTGTCTCAAAAAATAAATAAATGAATAAATAAAATAAAATGCCTGCAGAGCCCAGGCCACCCAGAAGGGCCCAGTGCTACCTGACTTAAGGAAGATTAGAATTAAGATTAGATTAAATTCTATAGCAATCAATGAAGAGATGTATCAAACACTTTCTACCAGACTCTGTAAAGTAAAAAGGAAAATTTAGAAAAGAAGCCAGATGAGTCAAGCATACAGAAACACACTTCAACGACAATAACAGCACAAAATTACCCCCAAAGGTATTTGTTTGAAATGTACAGATAATTTAAATAATTTTTATTTAAATTTTAGGTTGTTAAATTTACTTTAAAAAAGTCTAAGATAATTCACGTTACTGCTTCAGTTCTTCTTTATGATTTTGGTCTAAAGAGGTATACATTTCTGGTTAAAAAATGAACAATTTGGTTAAATAGCATTTTTTCCTCCCTGATCTGAATGAACATTTTTTCTTTCCTCCATTACTTCCTTTGTTTCTTGGCGGTTTCTCTGATGTCACTTTCCTGTTTTTTCTTCCTTGGTGGGAACTGACACATACACCACTTCTATGCAGAGGTAGATGTGACTCTGATCTGAAGCATCATCTTCTAGGTGTAGAGATAAAAGTGAGTCTGATTTTAGATATCTCTGTAGTCAATAACTGTTGCTATATTCTTTAGGTATTTACAACATCAGCAGGCCATCCTTATTACCTGGGCCAAGAGGTAAGATGATGACAGAAGATGATGTCACCTTGTCTAATTTAAGTCAACTTAGTTTCACATTGCAAAAGTTTTAAATTCTTTTCAATATAAGAAAATCCTTAGGCTAAATTAGTTTGACTCACTCACAATTGCTCGCGTTCACCTTGGGGTGCTGATACCCTCTTTCTTTTCAAGAGGTTGTCAATGACTCTTGCTCAGTTATAAAAACTAGGCCTAATCTGAAACAGGATAGCCATTGGCTTGGCAGACTTGTTCAGGAAAAATTCCTTAGCGAGCAGCAACAGGCTGAATAGGAATTTTTGCTTTGGCCCAGGAGGATGAGAGAGTTGCTTAGTAACAATAACATATATCTGGGAGTCCCTCAGACAGCTTCCCCAGTCTTAAAACTCAGGCCTCTAAAATTCAGATTCACCTTCCTGTCCATCTGCTTGGGTATTTCCAACCTTTAGATAAACCCAAGCTCCTTGATCAGTTTTATTTACTTAATTTTCTATTATCAGGAAAGTACGTTTTATGCTGTGAGTTTCTTAATGGTAAATAGTAAAAAGTACTGGATTATAACAGGTTCAGTGGGATAGAAAAGTAAGAAAGTATTTCTTTGGGAATCTTAGTTCCCAACCTCAAGTATGTTGGGAAGATTTAGAAGTGTTTTGACTGGGTAGTAATAGTATTATTTACCAAACCTGCACATTTTGAATTACCACATATAATACCAACGGTAGTGCTTTGTAAGGAAAGCATTAGAAAAGCTGGTCCATTTCAGGGGATTTCAATGTATATTTTGAAAATTAGTGGGTGATGGAGATTGTTAGTGCATTTGAATGGGCATTCTGTGGCGAGCGATTGCTGCCTGTGGCGGATATAGTGCCTTATTTTACTTTGTAATGAGCATGGCAATGAACTTTGTAGGGAGCATTTTACTTTCAGTACCAAGGAAATGCTTCCTTTACAAGTGTGAATGCTGATACCCTCCAGAGCAGAAAAAGAAAGCAAGTAAGATATGCTGTTGCTTCTCTTTATTTCAGCACTTGAACTCTGAATACACAAATATAACTGAACTTTGGGAGCCGAAGCCTCTTCTGTTTTAAAGCTCATGAATTTAGATCAGGATTCTTGGAGAGGGGCAATGGCTGAAGTGTAGGGGAGAGGGATGGACAAAGGAAAAGACCAGACTGCAGAAAGAAACTGCTGAACTAACTGTTGACTTGACAGTGTTTTCTTAGTACAAGAGTGAGTGGCTGTAAGTGGTTGACCTTGGGCTGCTAAGCTGGGGCCTTGGTGGAAGGGTTTGTGGCTGTTTGGCCTCCTAGAAGGATCGGTTTTGATTTTTAACTTGTAGCCTAAAATCCCAGGACTGGGATGAGCCTTAGCGATTATTTAGGGCACGTGAGTAAGCAATTTTAGGATTTGGATCTAAAAATTAGGTTTGAGGAAAAAAGTGTCTTACATGCGTTCTGTGTTGCAGGTTGTGATTGTTAAGTGTGAGGTAAAAATCTGAAGTTTTGATTAGTTTGAAAAAACATGGATTTTTTTTTTTGGCGGGGGCAGGCGTGGAGATCAAAAGTAGGGAAGGCATCGCATGTTTACTTCTTAAAATAGGAACATGAGCATATGAAATGTCTGTTTAAGGTTCTGATACCATTACTGTGAGTAAGAATGGACTTCCCACATGCACCACAAATCATTGTTTTGAGTTCTCAGTTCAGTGAGTCCCATAAAACAACTGCCTTCTGTACTTCTTGCATCTAATTTTTCAAAGAAGCAAGGAACAAAGGTAGCTTTTACCTCTTTCCTGTATTGCCAATAAGATAATTAACATAAGATCAGAGGATTCTTCTTTCATTATTTTTCATCTGTAAAACGGAGTTGAACTATATGATCTCTGAGGATAATCACTTGCTCCCAAATTTTGTGAGTCTCATTTTCTCCTTACAGAGGAGTCTGGGTTGGTGGTGGCTCCCAGAAGGGGCAGTGACGGGAGAGTACCAGGCATAGTGGGACCCGCTGTTTTCCCCAAATCTCCTCACTCCTTTACTAACATCACAGGTAGTCTGACTAGGATGGCAAAGAAAGAGATTTGTGGCGAGCAGAAGGATCAGAAGAGCAGCTAGGCGGTGAAATTAATGGTTTAAATAGAGGGCTCCTGAACAGGCTCACTGGGCTGGCGGAAAGTGGTACAAGAAAATCAGATAAGAAGCATTGGCAGGGACTCTGAGAACTTCACCAGAGAGTCCAGGAAGTGGTCTCCTCCAGACAGGCTCATCCGGTGAGAGGGAGGCACTGCCAGATGAGTGGAACGTGGAATAAAATTTAATAAGCTGGAAGCCTTAAGTGGGTGAAAGGGATGCCCTCCTCTCTCTCCCCTCCACTGCCTTCCCCCTTCTCTTCCTCTTTCTCCTGTCTCCTTCCTTCTTCCTTTTCCTTCTCCTCCTCCTCCCTTTCCCTACTGCTCCTTTTAATAAAACATAATTCCCAGATACCCACTGTCAGAGAATATTGTCCAGCCAGTAGCTTTGTAAGTGTTCAGAAAATACATTCAATAATATAAATCTAACAATAGCAGCTTCACGTCAAGGACAAGGTAATTCTAGCGTGTCCCAAAGATCACTCATAAAGTTGTCAGACATGGGAGAAATGGGAAACGATAACTAAATGTACCTTTATTTACAAAACGTTTGTTACAAAATTTTACACATCTATTTGCAATATATTCTCTATGTGTTGGCCACATCTTTGTAAAATTTCCTAATGAACATTGTGTAAATAAGGTGCATTTAGCTACCATTTTCCATTTTCTCCATGTATGGCAACATGGGGGACCATTGGGACACCCCCTATATCATGTCACGTCAGGGGGGAACTGTGATCATTTAGTCAAGAATAAAATCTTCTTCTCTGGTATCCTATTGTGTTAGAGAATTCAAAAGGCAGGCCCCGAAGCTGATTTTCCCTGAAGTTAGTAGCCCCTGGAAGGTTCTCACATCAGAGGAATTTTGATTAGTTTGCAAGACATTCATGTTTCCTGTGCAGATCGTGATTTTTCAGCTGCTTTGGGGTCTTAGGATATACGTTTAAAAATATGTGTCTCTTGCTTATTTTTAAAAAGGACAAATGCCTCAATAGAAAGATGGTCAAATGGCTAAAAAAAAAAAATAGAAAATGATATTTAGCATTTTGAATAATTCAAAAAATATAGATTAGGTAGCAGGGATGTTCTAAGTCTCCCTGTCAAATTGTTTTAAGATGAACAAAACTGGGTTTGGGTAAAATACACTTTTGGAGAATTATAAATATGACAAACTTTCTGGATGACAGTTTAGCATAACTGGTTGAAGTGAGTCTACTCACTGACAACTGAGGTCCAGTTTTAGGGATTTGTCCTAAGAGATAGTAAATGCAGCATTATTTTTAAAAGTGAAAAATTTGAACAACTCCAAATCCTCGCTCTAGATCACAGTTCAGTGAGTTGATGGGATACTATGCAAGCCCAATAAAGCACATTATAGAAAAATATTTAACAACAGGAGAAAATGTCGATGATGCATGATAGTAAAATGTTTCTAGGCAAAGAAATAAAAAATAAATGCTTTTTAAAAAATAAATCACAAAAAGTTAACAGTGGTTTGCTCTCTGCATTGAGAGAACGTAGGTACTTTTGTCTCTTATTTGTGCTTCTCTGTGTTTTCCCAGTTTGCCGAAGTGAGCTTGTGCTGCTTTTGTAATTAAGGAGAAATTTTAAAGGTTACTTTTAAAAATAGTTATTCTGCCATGGAGACATTTAAAAATAACACGCATATTGTCATAGAAAGTGGAAAAGCCTGCTGCCGGCTTGGTTCAGGGAGAATTGTTCTGGGTCCCTGCAGAAGTCCCTGCCCCTCTCCTTTCTGTCCTCGCTCCTCCTCTTTCTGACCCTGCTCCTCCCCTTTCCGTCCCTTTCCCTCCTCTTTCTGTCCCTTTCCTTCTCCTTTCTGTCCCTTTCCCTCTCCTTCCTGCCCCATACATGGGGCACTGCCCTTCACACGGGCATGCCACGTGTAACACCTGCACTACTCCTCACTAACCTGTAGATCTGTTCACTTGTGTCTCAGCAGCCCTGTCCTTTGGGTTTGGGTACATGTTAAGTCCAATTATTAAATCCAGTTATCTTCCAAAATAGCACAAGGAGGCATTGTGTGCATTTGTATAACATTTGTATAATTTGAAGCTGAAGAATGACTAAGAGGGAGAGAAAACTTAGTTTATTCCACTCCGGGGGCTGCAGGTGCCCACATAGTTTTCCTTGAAGCCAATTCTCCGGAGGCCAGGCTGCCTGCCATACCATCTCAGACCCCACCTGAATGTTCTGGGGAGAGACCTGGGTTGGGTCCAATTCTCTCAGTCTTTCGGAGGGAGAGGGAGAGCCTGGAATATGACTTCCTTTAAAAATAAAAAGTCGTTGTAGGCCAGGTTGAGCTTTTATCATTTTATTAAATAATAATTTATTTTTTTCCATAAACATGGACATGCTTCTCCCTGAAGGGATGACCATGTGACTCATCTAACTGCTCCTGCAAGCTGGTACATAGACCATGCCAGCCCGCTTGAGTCTGTTAGTAAAGCTGTAGGAGATTGCATCATGGGATGCACTGCAGGCGTCTTTAAAGGCGGCTTTGTCACAAACCGTGAACTTATTTGCTTATCAGCCTATCCAAGGAGCATCCACAGCAGGGAACAAAAAGTACCTGAACTTGCTGGGGGAAATTGGCCTCACAGAGGCCCTGAAGTTGCCAAAATTATGTCAGTTTAAAAAAAAAAAAAGGCTAGGGAAAAAAATGGTAATGAACTTTTGTAAAATATGATCAAAATCAAAACAATCTGTGGCTGTGGGAATCAACAGTTTGTGAAACGGGAACTAGTAGGTCTATGCTGTGATTTTGTGTTCAAAAGTGGCAATTGTCCCCTTCTCTCTCACTCCTACCTGGCTCTCCCCTCCCCCATGCTTTTCTTCATCTTGTTCAAAAATTCATCAAATTTCAAATGCGCTATCTTATATTTTCAAAAAAATTGCTGTCTTCTTTGGATGTTAAGCGTCTAAATAAAGACCCACATCCTCACCGAGATTGTGGGAGGGTTAGGGAAGGGCTTCCTGGTTTGGCCTTTTATGCTGTGTTTATCTTTGTGATTCCATTCTATTCAGCCACACAGAAAACAAATCTGCTTTGTGAGTTTGCCCACAAATCTTAGGACACAATTTGGTTTCTACTCTCCTGAAGTTAAACTGAACTGGCCTAGCGGTTGTATCTGTATGCTTTTTTTGCCTTTCTGATCCTTCCTTAAACAATGACATACCTGTGTGGTCAGGTCCCAGGACGCTGCAGTTCCAAGTTCAAAGTTTTTCCAACACAGAGTACCCACCATGCTTGGCCACATACCCAAAATTAAACACACTTCCAGGGCTAACTGGATTTTGTTGTTGTTGTCCTCACTGTACCAAATACATCTATAGTATGGAAGAAGTTGAAAATGCTTTAATGATATTGAAATTTTTATTGCAAAGTGTATTTGATGGACTTTTCACAAATCACTGTTTTGAAGCATCTCCTGCCTCACAGCTTTCATGCTATAGCTCAGCCTGATTTTTATTGTAGCCGTTTTATGATACAGTTTTGCAGTTGCACGTCTTTTATTTTTAAAGATGCATTTCCTGGGGACTCTTTTTTTTTCTGATTATGAAAATAATATATGCTACTGAGGAAAACCTGCCAACAGGAGACAAGTACATAGAAGAAAAATCACTCCTAATTCTAGCACCCCGTTAGCACTTATTTTCTTACAGTTTATTTATAATATGTGCATGCATAATATACTGTGGTTTTTAAAAGGTCTGCAAATTGTGACTCTTCCTTTTTACATCATTTGTGCTCTTCTGCGTTTTCCACGTAATGTGCTATGTAGTTGGCATTTTGCCCGTCCTTTAAGTATTCTCCTACAGAGCCTTTAAACACCAAATCTGCCATCTCCTATTTTTAATATTTAGATGTTTTGATTTTCATCACAATAAATTATATTTATACCTAGATCACCTCTGGTCATTACTTTAGAATAGCTTTCTGAAATCATAAGAACAAAAGACAAATATTTTTAGGCCCTTGTTGCGTAATTTGAAAATGACTTCTAGAAAAAGTGAAACTGTTCATGTCCTCTCAACAGTGTCTGAGGGCGTCTGTCTCAAGTCGTCTTAGCAGTAAATGAGAATTCTATTGTTTTTGTCTGTTTAAAGAGTAAAAAAAAGTATATTTTTATTTGCAGTTTGGCAATTAAAAATATTAAACATTTTCTCAGATTTTAATGGCAATTTGTATTTCTTTGTCAGTGTAGTTCTTGCTCTTATCCTGGCTACTATTTCTGAATATGGGTTGTTTTGTTAATGTCCTGAAGGAGGAAACTTGGCTGGGGGTGGGGGAGACTTGGGGACTGAAATCCAGCTGTGCTTCCCTCCCTCTGTGTGTCCAAAGGAGCACCATCAACATCTGTAAAAATGTAACATGGGTTAACAGTGGCCTGTTCTTATTTTTTACCTTTTTCTTTTTTTTTTCTGAGATAAGAATCTCACTCTATAGAGTGCAGTGGTGTCATCACAGCTCATAGCAACCTCAAACTCCTGGGCTTAAGCAATCCTGTTGCCTCAGCCTCCCAAATAGCTGGAACTACAGGTGCCTACCACCATCCCTGACTAGTTTTTCTATTTTTAGTAGAGACAGACTCTCACTGTTGCTCAGGCTGGTCTCAAACTCCTGAGCTCAAGCAATCTACCTGCTTCAGCCTCCCAGAGTGGTAGGATTACAGCAGCTTTCATACTTAAGCTATTATTAACCCTTTTGTTAAAATTCTGGCTATCATTTCAACTTGTCATCATTTAATTTCCTGATTTAAAAAATGTTCAGAGGCTTAAACTTTTTTATGTTAAAAATATTGCTCTTATTTATGTGCTTTCAAAGTGGAAAGTTTAGGGCAGTATCTGTGGCTCAGTGAGTAAGGGACTGGCCCCATATACTGAGGGTGGAGGGTTCGAACCCAGTCCTGGCCAAACTGCAACAAAAAAATATCCAGGTGTTGTGGTGGGCCCCTATAGTCCCAGTTACTTGGGAGGCTGAGGGAAGAGAATCACCTGAGCCTGGGAGTTGGAGGTTGCTGTGAGCTGTGATGCCACAGCACTCCTCCAAGGGCAACAAAGTGAGATTCTGTTTCAAAAAAAAAAAGAAAGAAAAAGCAAAGTTGAAACTTTGAGATCAGACTTCATGGACTTACCTCATTAACATTTTTTCCCCTTTACTATAGCCTTTTTTAGGGTTATTTCAAAGATCCTGTAAGAGGCAGTTAATTTATACTTAAATGTAAAAATATCAGAAAATAACAATTTTCTACCAAAGATGCTAATACTGCTAACATCTTGAAATATATAATATTACTCCATTTTCTATGGATGTGCATGCAAATATATTACATACAAAGAGATTCACTTACTTTTCAGTAACTTATTTTTTATTTTTATTTATTTATTTTTTTTGAGACAGAGTCTCCCTATGTCACCCTCAGTAGAGTGCTGTTGTGTCACAGCTCACAGCAACCTCAAACTCTTGGGCTCAAGTGATTCTCTTACCTCAGCCTCCCAAGTAGCTGGGACTACAGGTGCCTGCCACAATTCCTGGCTATTTTTTTGTTGCAGTTGTCATTGTTGATTTAGATGACCCAGGCTGGGCTGGAACCCGCCAGCTCAGGTGTATGTGGCTTACACCGTAACCACTGTGCTACGGACACCAAGCTGTAAATTATTTTTTAAACTGACATTTATTACAGATTGCTTTCCACGGGGGTAAATATTCTTTTTTTGTAGAGACACGGTCTCACTTTGTCACTCTCGGTGAGTGCCGTGGTGTCACAGCTCTCAGCAACCTCCAACTCCTGGGCTTAGGTGATTCTCTTGCCTCAGCCTCCTGAGTAGCTGGGACTATAGGCACCTGCCACAGCACTTGGCTATTTTTTTGTTGCAGTTTGACCAGGGCCAGGTTTGAACCCACCACCCTTGGTATATGGGGCCAGCGCCCTATGCACTGAGCAACAGGTGCTGCCCTATGGGGGTAAATATTCTTAATAGTCCCAGAGATTTATAATGAATGGAAATGTCCAACTTAATTATCCATTTCTCCACTGTTGTACATTTAGATTTTCCCTCAGTATTTTACTATTAAGGTCAATACTTGAATGATGATTATCTTTATAACTAAATCTTTGCACACTTCTTAGTTATTTCCTTGAAATACATTCCAATCAATAGAAATTCCTCATTAAAAGGTATGCTTTTTAAAGACATTTGTTTTATATTTCCAAATTGCCATCCAGATATTTTCTCCTAATTAACTCTCCTACCAACAGTGTACCTGAGAGTGTAGGATTCCACATTCCTTCCCCCTCAAAATGTGTAGTATCCTCTTTTTAGTCTTTACCAGGTCGATAGATTAAAAATGGTAACTTGTTTTGAATTACATTTCTTTCCATTTAGTCAAATTATATTTTTGATCAGAAGAAAGTTATGTTTGTTATAAATATATACAATATTTTAATATCTAAAAAAAACTCTTGGGAGATCTTGCAGAAACTTCAGCTGTGGAGAGTTTACAGTCAGTAAAAAGAGTTTATTAGCAATGTCAAACTATGATTTCTTCTCTCAGTATAAGTCATTGGGTCTGAGGATAATTCCTAAGTCACTGCCCTCATCCTTTGCCAAGGATGATCTGATCAGCATTTCAGATTCCCTAATCAAGGACCACAAGTTCAAACAACTTAGGCAAAGGATGGGAATCCGAATCTCCAAGCCAACTGGTAGTGAACAAGTTCAGGATGAATATACCCAAATAACAGCGTAGGAGTGGTCACCACATTTGTCTGTTTCACTATATGACTTATTGACTGTGTCTATGGGCAGACAGAGCTGGGCACTACTACTAGTTCAAGGTTTTAACAATGTAATTAGAAAAGACATAATTCAGAAAAAAAATGTAATTGCACATTTACACTTCTTTTTTTTTTTTTGAGACAGAGTCTCATTTTGTTGCCCTCGGTAGAGTGCCATGGTGTCGCAGCTCACGGCAACCCCCAACTCTTGGGCTTAAGTGATTCTCTTGCCTCAGCCTCCTGAGTAGCTGGGACTACAGGTACCCACTACAATGCCTGGCTATTTTTTGTTATAGTTGTCACTGCTGTTTTAGCTGGCTGGTGCCAGGTTTGAACTCATCACCCTCAGTATATGGGGCCAGCGCCCTACCCACTGAGCCACACAGATTTCATTATTTTTTTCTTTTTGGTCTATGATTGGGGGTTAAGAAACACTTTGGTTGTTTATCTAAATAAACCAGGGCTATTTAAGGCAAAGTCACTTTTCAAAGGTAAGACTCCAGGGCCCTGTAATTAAATTTAATATTAAAAAACTCTTCTAGAGCTATGCGTTAAAACTCCTGGTTTATGCCCTGTCATATTCATGTTGCTTACAGTGTTAAAGTTAACATCTCTGGAAAATGGTGATTCGTGGAAGCAGTTTGGTACTTTTCTAAACTGAGATACAGCATTAAAGCCTGTAGGGCAATTAGGAATTTGTTTTAAAAGCGTTGGTGGCATTAGAGCCAGCCCCAGTAATCAAGGACTCATTATCTGGTCTGTGAATAATCACGGCTATTTTCATGAATCTCCCTCTTACAAGTTAACCTTTTAGATAGATAATGTTTTCCCCCTTTACAGCTCTAGCAGAGAAGGCATGAAAAAGAAAATTCAGCTTAATTAGTCTGGCTACTGATTACAGGGAAAAATATTTAATTCCAGTAAAAGGTTAAACTCATTATTTTAAATGCATTCTTAGATTATCTAGAATTTTACATGATCCATGCCACACTTTCTCCTATTTTTTCAAATGTTCTTGGTGCTATAAATTTAATGATTGCTTGATTAGAAAAATTTCCATGGGCAACCTACAAATAATGGTTTTCCTCCATGAAATCTGTAGAGCACTATGTAAACAGAGGGTGATTTTTAAGTAATCGGTCAGATGGCATATTTTTTGTATTGGTCCATGGATTTTTATAATTTTTTTCTAAATATTTTAATGGCTGTAGAGCTTTATATGCCATGGATTTACTAACATTGACTTACGTTTAGGTAACATGCAGGTTGTTACCACAGTTTTCCCTAGTATAAAATCATACTTTTATAAAATTCCTCAGGCATAAAGTCTTTCAAGATTTTTAGATTGTTTCCTAGAATGGTTTTATGCAAGTGGAAATTTACTGGGTTAAAATTCACAAACATTAAAAATATATACTCATTACACAATAACTATAAATTTAGGGAGAAAAAAGACCAACGCCCCTTTTACAATTCTCTCCCACCACTTTCAACGGAATTAACAGCTGCTTGGATATCCTTCCTGATGTTTTTCTAGGCATCACACCACATATGAATGTATATGCATTTGAGTTTTAAAATTTTTTCCCTTGTCTTATTTTTAACATAAATAAATGATTTTATAATTGCTCTATGACTTTGATTTTTCCATGTTAATAATGCAGTCATCTCATGTTTTTCTGGTTGTACAGAGTTCCATAGTATGAAGACACGAGGGACTAAAGGATAAATTCATACAAGTGGAACGTCTAGGGCAAAGGCTACACATATTGAAACCTTTGGTAACTTTCCAAAAATGCTCCTTTGATTTATATGCCAATCAGTAATATTTTAATATGCCCACTTCTTTCTTTCTTTCTTTTTTTTTTTTTTGAGACAGAGTCTCATTATGTCACCCTTGGGAGAGTGCCGTAGTGTCACAATTCACAGCAACTTCAAACTCTTGGGCTTAAGCAATTCTCTTGCCTCAGCCTCCCAAGTAGTTGGGACTACAGGTGCCCACCACAATGGCTGGCTATTTTTTTGTTGAAGTTGTCATTGTTGTATAGCAGCCTCTGGCTGGGTTCAAACCCAGTGTATATGGCCAGTGCCCTACCCACTGAGCTATGGGCACTGTCAAATATGCCCATTTCTGCATGCCCTCATGGCAGTGGATCTTATCAGTCTTTACAATTGTTGCTCATGTAAGAAATAATATCTTATTGTTCTCCTAATTTATATTTTTTAATTCTTTTTACATATTTAAAAGTTATTTGTATTCCTTTTCTTGTGAACTATCTGTTAATGTCCATGGCCAATTTTTTTTTTTTTAATTTTATTGTTGGTCTTTTCTTTTTTCTGTTCCTTTCTTTTTCTTTCATTTTTTTCTTTTTCTTTTTTCTTTTAAATGAGATGATGTCTTGCTATGTTCTCCAGGCTGGTCTCAAACTCCTGAGTTCCAGGGCTCCAACAATCTTTCTACCTCAGTGTCCACAGTATCTTGATTACAGGTGCACTCAGCTTGTGAGTTTTTCCTTTTCTTTTTTCCTTCCTCCCTCCCTCCCTTCCTTTCTTTCTTCTTCCTTCCTTCCTCTCTTTCTTCTCTCTTCTTTTCTCTCTCTCTTTCTCCTTCCTTCCTTCCTTCCTTCCTTTCTGACAGAGTCTCACTCTGTTGCCCAAGCAACCTAGAGTACCACGGTGTCAGCCTATCTCACAGAAACCTCAAACTCCTGGGTTCAAGTGATCCCCTCCCGCTTCAGTTTCCTGAGTAGTTGGGACTACAGGTGCCTGCCACAACTCCAAGTTCATTTTTCTATTTTTAGTAGAGATAGGATCTCACTCTTGCTCAGGCTGGTCTTGAACTTCTGAGTTCCAGAAATCCTCCTGCCTCCGCTTCCCAGAGTGCTAGAATTACAGGTGTGAGCCACCTCACTCTGTTGTTTTTTTCTTGATAAATTTTAAGAGCTATTTATGTACTGAGAATTAAGCTCATTATCTACCATTTTGTCATTCATCTTTCCACTGTGTTGTGGTTTTGCTGGGCAGAGTTTTGAATTCTGTAGTTAGGCAGCAGATTCATTTTTTTTAAAAAAATGGTTTCTCGGCTCAAAGCCTGTGGCTCAAGTGGCTAAGGCGCCAGCCACATATACCTGAGCTGGAGGGTTTGAATCCGGCTGCAACCAAAAAATAGCTGGGCATTGAGGCGGGCGCCTGTAGTCCCAGCTACCTGGGAGGTGGAGGCAGGAGAATTGCTTAAGCCCAGGAGTGGGAGGTTGCTGTGAGCTGTGATGCCACAGCACTCTACCCAGGATGACAGCTTGAGGGTCTGTCTCAAAAAAGAAAAAAAGGTTTCTAGTTTTTGTGCCTTGCTTAAGAAGGCTTAAAATTAAAAACAACCCCCCTCTAACAAATTTCTTCCAAATTTTATTCTATCATTCTGTTACTTTTATAATTTTACATTTTCACTGCAGACCTTGATCCACCTGGGATTTATATGATGAAGAAATAAGATAATGTTCTTACTTGTTTCTCTAGATGGCCATCCTATTGTGCCAATACCATTTGTTAAATACATATTTCCCTCACTTGTTTAAAATTCAACCTTTATCATATATTAAATTCCTGTGTATATTTGAGACTATTTCTTGACTTTTTAGTGTGTTTCACTGATGTGTTTATGCTGTAGAAGAAATGTTTGTGTACCTTTATAAAGTATTTTAACATCTGGAAATGTACCATCAAATTCTTTTTTTAATTATTATTACTTTTCTCTTAAACATTTCTTTCTGGTTATTTCTACATTTTTTTCATACAATTTTTTTTAGGATCAGCTTCTGTAGTTCACAAGAAATCCTGATTTTGGGGGGGCAGGGAGGAAAGGAATTCTTTAAACTTCATGGATAACTTTGATATAGAGTTAGATCTTACTAATATTGCATCTTCCTGTAGGAACAAACTATGTTTTCCTCCATTTATTTGAATCTTCTTTGATGTTCTTCAATATTATTGAAACATTTTCTTCATATAGCTCTTGCACTTTTAATATGATTATTAAAAGTCTTTTAAATCTTTTTGGTACTATTTTAGCAGGGGATTTTTGCTTCCTTTATCTATTTTAGCTGGTTGTTTTTGAAAAGGCATGGATTTTTAAATGTTATTTTGTATCCAGCTACCCTCTCTTTTTCTGTCTTGTTGTCTGTAATAGTTGTTCAGTTGATTCTCTGGGGTATTCTAGACATGGTGTCATATCATATCCAAGTGACGTTTATTTACGTCTAATTTTTGTACCTTTCATTTCATTCATATCTCTCCTTGTATCAACCTATCATTGTAGAACAATGTTGACCAATACTAACTAGTAAGGTCGAGAGTGGACATAGCAGTTTAATGACCTTAGGATTTCAGCATTAAGTTGAGTCTGGTCTTAATGAAGCTCTAGATTTTACATGATCTTACATCTGACCACCCAACTGCTTTCCTATTCTAATATCTATCCATCCATTTCCCCTCCTTTTCTTTCTTTTACTGAATCTCAATTTATCTCTTAAGTTATGTTGTTTACAAGTAATGACTTTTCTCCCCCCTTCTTCCCAGTATTTAGATTTCTTAAATCTTTCACTTTTGTTATACTGGCCTAGGCTAGAGGGCTGTGGTGTCAGCTCAGCTCACAGCAACCTGAAACTCCTGGGTTCAAGGGATTCTTCTGCCTCAGCCTCCCAGGTAGCTGGGACTATAGGAGCCTGTCATACACCTGGCTACACTTTTTTTTTTTTTTTAGTAGAGACGAGGTCTCACTCACTGCTCAGGGTGGTCTTGAACTCCTGAGCTCCAGGGATCCTCCTGCCTCAGACCCTCTAGAGTGCTAGGATTACAGGTGTGAGCCACTGTGTCCAGCTTAGGAAACATTCTCAGTGTCTCACTGTTAAGCATTGGTTTCTTGGCTACTGTCTTAGTCCAATTAGGTGGCTGTAAGAAAGTACTGAGTGGTCCATAAACAATAGGAATTTATTTTTCGCAGTTCTATAGGCCGTAAGTCTGAAATTATGATGCCAGCATGGTCAGGCTCTGGCTACGGCTCTGGGCCAGCTAGCTTTCTGCTTTCTTATAAGCATCCTGATCCCATTCATGAAGCTCCAACCTTATGACCTAATTATTTCCGGAGGACCTCACCTCCAAATTGTATCACGTTGGGGATAGATACTATTTTAACATTTGAATTTTGAGGGGGCACACACATTCAGTCCATTGCAGCTATTACTAATGATTTTCATTTTGGGATTTTTCTGTTATTTTCTTGATTTGTGACATCCATAAATAAATTTCCTATTTTCTTTTTTGATGTAGCCTTGCATTCCTAGAAAAAGTCTTATATGTGGTTATGGTTTTTTCGTAAATCATGGATTTGGTTCATCAATATTTTTCTGAAGATTTTTTTATCTGTATTTCCCCCAATCTCACTGCTTACTTGTAGAGTGACCTTGGGCAAGTTACTTAATCTCTCTGTGTCTTAGCTTCTCCTTTATTAAAGAAGGATAATAGTAAGAGATCCTGACTACCCCATTATTGGGGTGAGATATAGAACAATCCCTGGGACATGATAAAGACTCAATAAATGTTAGTTGTCATTATTATTGTTGCTGTACCTGGTCTCTTGGTTTCTGTGCCTGTGTGTGTCTGTGTTTGTACAAGGGTGAGGGCCATTTTGTGCATTTTGATATCTAAGTTCTGCCAGCTGATTAGAGTTGGGAAACTTTCCACGTTTTATTACGCTCCGTGACAATTCAAACAATATTGGAATTATCTATTCCCTGAAGGTTGCCTGAGCCAATGAATGTCCTTGACTAACCTTTCAGTATCTTCTATGCTTCCTTTGTCTCCTCGGGCTTTCTTTCTGCTGAAGGCCAAGTTTTAGTGTTTATATTTTACAGGAAGCTGTCAGTTTCAGTGGTTCTGTCTTCTCACCCTTTCTTCATCAAATTTTGCCTCTCCTGCCATTCCCTTCACCCCAACCCCACGGGTACACACATACAGACACATTTACACACAGATGTGCACACGCAGAACAACTCATCATGTCTTTATGGACGCTTGACCCACAGTAGAGTCAACTTCTGCAGCGATCCCTGCACATAGGACTGGAACCAGGTGAAAATGAAAAGATTTTATCTTAGTTCATATAAGTGCTAGCTGGATGATCCCAGAAGCAGATCCCATGATGAGATTAAACACGTGAGGGTCTTATTAAAGGAAGGTCACTATGAAGGAATGAAGGCAAGGGAGGAAGCCCGGCAAGGCAATAAGCTCCCAGGCCCTAGGTATTCCAGCCAGGTACTGGAGAGAGTTAGGAGAGACTGGGTGGAAGCCTTTTCCATCCTCGCAGTCTAGAAAGCTCCCCCGGAGTCCTGGGGCTCCTCTAACTTTGGGCCCTCAGAGGGTACCATGTCTGCTTTAGAGTCTGGGCCAATCCAGCCACTGCTAGGAGCAGTTATGGGAAGCCTGGCTGTGGCGCCAATGCCAATGCTGCATCTGGGCCCCTGGGCACTCACTCTGCCTGCAGCTGGACAGCAGCAAGGAGAACCCTCTGGCTGCTGCAAGTAGTTTCCTGATGATTAGCACTTTCTACCAATGTAGTGGATAGCTTTATAAGATACTGCCTTGTTTCTAGATGTTCAGGTGGAAGAATGTTGGGGTGGGGCTGTTTATATTTGAGGAAGAGGGTCTCAAATACTGAGTACCATTTCTGTGCTCTAACCTGTTCTTTTCTTCGAAACCTTGGCTACAGCGCAGTGACATCATCATAGCTCACTGCAGCCTCAAACTTCTGGGCTCAAATGATCCTCCTGCCTCAGCCGCCCAAGTAGGCAGGACTCAGGCATGTACCACCATGCCTGGCTACTATCCTGGCTATTGTTTCTAATTTTTTGTAAGGATGGGGTGGAGCTCTTGCTTAGGCTGGTTTGAAACTCCTGGCCTTGTGTGATCTTCCCACGTTGGCCTCCCACAGGGTTAGGATTATAGGCCTGAGCTACTGTACCTGGCCCAGTAGGTCTTTTCCTCTCTCCTCTTCCTCACTTTCCTCTTTTCCTTTCTCACCCTCACTTTCTTTGTCTCTCTCTCTCTCTCTCCACACACACACACACACACGAATGGATATTATATATGTGGCTGTGTGTGCAACCATTTGTCCTTCATCAGCTTTTTACAAATTCAAAAATTCTCTTTAATGTTTATTTTATTTTCCCATTATTTATTTATTTGACAGAGTTTCACTCACTCACCCTGGGTAGAGGGTCGTAGCATCACAGTACACAGCAACCTCTAACTCCTGGGTCTGAGTGATCCTCTTGCCTCAGTCTCCCTGATAGCTGGAACTACAGGTGTCCACAAAACACCCAGCTAGTTTTCCTATTTGTAGAGATGGAGTCTTTCTTTGCTTAGACTGGTCTCGAACTCTTGAGCTGGAACTCCTGAGTTATAGCATTCCTACCTCAGCCTCCCAGAGTGCTAGAATTACAGGCATAAACCTCTTTGTAGTTTATTTATTTATTTATTTATTTTTGAGATGGAGCCTCAAGCTATCCCCCTGGGTAGAGTGCCATGGCATCACAGCTCATAGCAACCTCCAACTCCTGGGCTCAAGCGAGTCTCCTGCCTCCGCCTCTCAAGTAGCTGGGACCACAGGCACCTGCTACAATGCCCGGCCATTTTTTGGTTGCAGCCATCATTATTGTTTGGTGGGCCCGGGCTGGGGATTCGAACCCGCCACCTTAGGTGTGCGTGGCTGGTGCCTTAGCCAATTGAGCCACAGGCACCAAGCTTCTCCTTTTATTTTTGTCAGAAATGGAATAGGAACAAAATTATCAAGGTCTTGTTTATGCTACTTGGTTGTCACGTACATTCCCATGTAATTTTTCTGTTTCCAAACATGACTCAAGAAGCAAGGTGGCAATTTCCAGAAAAATACTGAAGTTTCCACAGAACCAAGATGTCCTTGGCTGAAGGGACCCCTGGGGTCCAGGACACCCGGTTACACAAGAGGGTTTGATGCAGCAGCTGACCCTTTTACCTCTCCTCATCCTAAACCTGAAGTCCTTAGAAGAAGAGACCTGGGATCTGTCATGTAATTTCCACAGGTGACCAGTTGTGTGCTTGAGAAGCCAGCTGTCATGTGGGTGTCGGGTAGCATCTGTGGGTGTTTTGGTGCTTAGCAGCTTAGAGACAAGGTAGTACCTAAGGCTACAGAATTTCCCAGAGTTGGACACCAGGACCAAGGGCAAGTGTCCTAACTCAGAGGAGTTCCTGGAGAGCGTGCATCTCACTACCTTTGTCCCAGACCTTTAGGGACTGTTATAATAAAGCCCTTTGACAGCCGGGCACACTGGCTTATACCTGTAATCCCACACTCCGGGAGGCCAAGGCCTGAGGATCCCTTGAGCTCAGGGGTTCAAGACCAGCCCAAGCAAGATTGAGACCCCTGTCTACTAAAAATAAAAAAAACTTGGCTCAGCGCCTACGGCTCAAGCGGCTAAGGCACCAGCCACATACACCTGAGCTGGTGGGTTCAAATCCAGCCCAGGCCCACCAAACAACAATGATGGCTGCAACCAAAAAATAGCCAGGCGCTGTGGCAGGCACCTGTAGTCCCAGCTACTAGGGAGGCAGAGGCAGGAAAATCGCTTGAGCCCAGGATCTGGAGGTTACTGTGAGCTGTGATGCCACAGCACTCTACCCAGGGCAACAGCTTGAGACTGTGTCTCAAAAAAGAAAAAAGAGAAAGAAAAACTAGCCCAATGTGGTGGTAGGTACCTATAGTCCCAGCTATGTGGGAGGCTGAGGCAGGAGCATTGCTTGAGCCCAAGAGTTTGAGGTGACTATGAGCTATGATGATGCCACAGCACTCTACCCAGGGTGACAGAGTGAGACTCTGTCTCAAAAAAAAAAAAAAAAAAGAAAGAAAGAAAGAAAAAAGGTGAGGGGAGGGAACATTCTTCCATCTAGTACTTCCCTTTTTTGAACCTAACCAGATAGCGTCACCAAGATTGCACACAGGTCAGAGTGTCCTTTGGGGCTACAGAGCCAGCAGTCTCTCTGGACAACTCCTGCTTAAAGATGTCGCTGGACAGAGCGGTCCAACTGCAATTGCTCACCTTGCCTCCTCTCTGCATCTGACATCTCTCTGCTTCCTTCCAGGGGGATCACTGGTGTTAGGGTGGTGCATGGAACCCAACCGCACGGGCTGTGCCTCTTTCTTCGGAGTTTTATTTTGAACTCTTTCCTCCTAACATCTCTAAAAGGGCGGTGCCTAAGGTCCTCCTATTTAACTCTCCCCCAGAGGGCAAGATGCCACCTGTGTCATCCTGGTAGTTTCTCCATCAGGTCACTCCGTGGGCGCAGCCTGTGGGCCAGTCCTCAAACACTGTCCCTGGGTGGCACTGAGATACTACATGCGAGATTTCCTATTCAGGAATTCCGAGCTCATTCCCAAACTACCCCGCTGGAAGGAGCCCAGACAGGCTCACTTGTTAAAGTGGCAAAGGAAGTGCCTGCAGCTGGCAGGGCTGAGCTGTTTCTGAAGCTCAGAGCAGCTATGACTCATCCTCCTGCCGTCCGTTACCTTCCCACCCCTGTCCCCAGACCAGTACTCCTCTCGCTCTGACTCCTACAAACCCACTTATTTTCAAATTTGCTCAATAGCCATGACATTCAAGCCCAACCTGTTTCGTGTACAGGATGCTGAGCAAACACAGGGTGAGAATCAAGAGTCCGCTGACACAGTAATGACCACAAGCAAGGATTGTTTTCTTGGACTTTGGGTGGCGAGAAATAACTGCTAATAAGAGACAACAGCAAGTTCTAGGACATGTGCCATCCTGCCCAATTGAGTTAAGAGAATGCAGTCATTCTAACCGGTGATGTTCAGGAAGCCATACAACATTTTAATTGAATGCACAGGCTGCTGCATGATTAGGAACAAAACACTCTGGTGCCCAGGCCGGATTGAGCTGGTAACAATGAGCTGAAGTGGCTTCCTGCCATGAAGCAGGGATGCCCCAGCTTATTCTCCCCATGACACTTCCAGGCCTTGTTGAAAAGTCACAAAAGGAAACTCAAGAAAACAGTTTTGAGAGAAGGTTCAGTTTTTTCCTGCATAGCTCCAGCTGCCAACACAATCTCAAAATGCAAGGACCACATAAGAAAGGATTGCTTGTGACTGGATTTAAGAGAAATTTTTTTTTGGAAGAGAGGACAAGAAACCAGAGTTTGCTGAAAGGTCACTGAACCAAGCGGCAGATAGCACCAACGCCTTCCAGCATACACAATTAGTTTAATGGGGTTTCCAGCCACACAGCCATTTCTCACAGTTCATATCCTAAGCCCACCTATATCCTACCATTGTCCAGAGAATGCAGAAGCCTCCAATCCTTTGGAAAGGGGAAATTTTCTTTTTCTTTTTCTTTTTTTTTGAAACAGAGTCTCACTCTGTCACCCTGAGTAGAGTGCCGTGGCGTTATCATAGCTCACAGCAACCTCAAACTCCTGTGCTCAAGCAATCCTCCTGCCTCAGCCTCTCAGAGTGCTGAGCCGCCACCTGGTTGCAAATGGTATTATAGGGCTTAGCACCGGACATCATTCAATTCTTAATTTGTATGGCTGATGATTTTTTTTTTTTTGGAAACAGCATGCCTAAACATTACATTTCATATGGAAACATAAGAATCAAATGTTTTTTTTTAAAGTATTGCTTCTTTATGATAAATATATCTAAAGCTATGTACACAGAAGAACAAGAACTAATTCAATTTAAATCATCACTTTTTTATTCCATTCGGAAAAGAGAGCACAGAACAGTGACACTTTCATACCCCTGTCCCAAACAATTAGGCAAAAAATGCCTATTTTATAATCTTAGGTTGAGGTGACCACTGTTCCCCACCGAAGTCCATTCACCCAAAACTGAAGGATGCTCCAAAGCATGTTGGTAGAAATTCCGTTATCTCCTCTATGTGGGATCAAGAAAGAACGTGCATGAATCCGCTGTGCCCGAGCTCTGCCTCTCCCTCCTAGTTATTGCTCCTAACAACAGTGCAAAGCAGAAATTGAGAAGCAAAAACATAGCTCAAAATGCAGCGGCCAACTGTCTATTTTTTCACAATCTGCCCACACCATAAATAAACACAAAACAGTATCACTAGCTGTATTCAGACACCAGGGGAAACAGAAAGACCAAGAGAAAAACCTCAAACATCCGGCCTTCATCTTTCTTCTGCATGAAATCTACTTTTCTTCACAACTATCAATGTTTCCTCCCAAGAAGGCAAAATCAGGCAGGATGTCGAAGAATAACCAGGCTCACACTATCTTTTTCAGAATTCCTATTTTTCTGAAATAGGATGATCGCACAACCAACATGTCATAAAAATCGCTATTTATCAGAAGGGACCAAGACCGCAAGTTCTGTTTGGACAGGAGAAATTGTGGCAATGTGCAAATGCAAGGTATATACTGGTTCCACATGGACAGGTGTTCCTTTGGATCTTTAAAAAAAATCATTCGGCTGTACACAGCAGTACTTGTGGGGTGGCACCAGGACACCTATGAAGCTTTGTTACAATCTAACATCTCTTGTGCAGTGACAAAAGAATTCTGGTGGGCAGAACAGCAGCAGAGAGCACTTTGTCTCTGCTGTCTCAGCAGAAAGCAAATGCACGGCACGTCTGACCTGCAACCAACTAGCCCTGTACTTTAAACATCAGCATGGGGCAAACCAAAGGGTTTGATGTCAATCTGTTTTCTGGGCTGAATGTATGGAAATATTTTCATTGCTTTGAAACAAGAGGAACCAGAACTCAAGTATGTCCAACTCTCTGTAGGGACCAACCAGCGTGTCAACATCACATCAGCCTTTAGCATCTCTAGCCCAGCTTCCTAGACTTTTAAATCTAGTGCTTTTACTTTTGTCCCATCTCAATGATTTTTGCAAACTTCCCCACTTTGATACTGAATAATGATGATAATGATAATAACAGCAGCCACCCTGTAATATACATTCACTATGGGCCAGGCCGCTTGCTAAACTCTATTCATTGACTCTTCACCATCGGAACAACACAGATGAGCAAACTGAGGCTCAAGAAGAAATATTTATTTCCAAATACCATGGGCATGGAGAGTAACAAGAGTAACAAGAGTAATTACCCAATGTCTCAGTGATGGTCAAATATCTTTGTACCTGCCTTGTAGAAGGGAGGAGAGGTTGGCAGGGTGCAGTGGCTCACACCTGTAATCCCAGCACTCTGGGAGGCCCATGTGGGTACATTGCTTGAGCTCATGAGTTGGAGACCAGCCTGAGCAAGAGCAAGAACCCATCTCTACTAAAAACAGAAAAACTAGCCGGGCATGGTGGTGGGTGCCTGTAGTCCCAACTACTCAGGAGGCTGAGGCAGGAGGATCTCTTGTGCCCAAGAGTTAGAGGTTGCTGTGAGCTATGATGATGCTACAGCACTCTACCAGTGGTGACAAAGTGACACTCTGTCTGAAAAAAAAAAAGAAGAAGAATGAATGAATGAATGATAGAAAATTAAGTGGTAGAATCAGTCAAAAACTAGCCCTTCGGTGGAAAATAGATTTTTCTTTATGGAAGAAAGAAAGGAGAGAGAACAGCAAAGAGCTTATGTGGAGAAAGGGGAGAGAGAGATTTCTGCATTTACAAGTGACAATGCTGTTTGTTTCTTTCTGCCCATTGGCAGCACCTTGGAGGGACATGAGTGAATCTGTGCCACTCTCAGCCAGGTGAATGGAGGGCAGAGGGCAATCTGTAAACCCAGGTGAAAAATAGGCACCTACATGGTAGGCAGCTGTAGTTTAAAAATTGTAAATAAGCAACTAAACCGACCAACAAATCCAACTCCGTGCATGAGACTGAGGATGAGGAAGAATAAAAGAGGGGGAGAAACAAGGAAGAAGTATTTCTGGCTGGGTGCTTGTGGCTCAATTGGCTAAGGCGCCAGCCACGTACACCTAAGGTGGTGGGTTCGAATCCCCAGCCCGGGCCCGCCAAACAACAATGATGGCTGCAACCAAAAAAAAAAAATGGCCAGGCGTTGTGGCCGGCGCCTGTGGTCCCAGCTACTTGGGAGGCGGAGACAGGAGACTCGCTTGAGCCCAGGAGTTGGAGGTTGCTGTGAGCTATGATGTCATAGCACTCTACCCAGGGGGACAGCTTGAGGCTCCGTCTCAAAAAAAAAAGAAGTATTTCTGATGTGAAGGTCAAGTGTCCTCCGGAATGATTCCACAATCCATGAACCCGAGTTCAGCTCATTATTTTCATTCATTCATCTTTTTCCCCTGTTGTGTTTAAATACCTTTTCCCGAATTTGCTTTATAGACCTGAACAAAGGTCTAACTGGTGGTGAAGGGGAGGGACAATGTAAAGTCCTTTGCTCAGGCAAGGCAGGTGTGGCCTTCCCTGCACTGGCAGACTGGCCAGACTAGGAACCGGAGGAACCTGCTCGCCAGCCCCAGAGATCAGCAAACAATTGGCTTTGCCTCTGTGGTTAAGCCTGCAAACATACTAAGAGTTTTTCTGCGTGACTTGTCAACAGATTTGGTAAACAATTTGCAGCTGGAGAGTGTCTGTGCTTCGGAGCTGAGTGGTTGAACCTTTAGGACCGAAAGGAAAGTAAGATCCTAAAGGCAGCAGGAAGGAGAGGTCTTCAGCAGAACAGCTGTTGTTACTGAGGAGCCGCTAGTCCCCAGCATGGAGGACACACACGTTTACAGGGGAACTGAGATGCCAGAAGGTTTAACAATGATGTTCAACAATGAAGCTTTAACTATAACAGAGCTCACAGCAACCTCAAACTCTTAGGCTCAAGCAATTGTCCTGCCTCAGTCTCCTGAGTAGCTGGACAACAGGTCCCCGCCACAGCACCCAGCTAGTTTTTCTAGCAGAAGTTGGCTGATTTTACATAAATAAAGCAAGCCTAAGAGTCAGATCCTAAACTTTTGGTTCTTCAATGGATTATATTTTTAAACCGTAAGGGGGTTTCAAAAAGCCCAGGTCTACTTGCCCCACACACAAACATTCAGTTACTGAGACAAGGAGGATTGCCAAAGAAGAAGGGAATATTTTTTTAACAGGAAAGACATTGTCTTTGGAGAAGTTGCGTCAAATCTGATTCTCCTGCTACCAGCAATTATGTTCATTTTAAAGAAGATTGACAAAGGGGTAGGAACCTTTTGGCAGTTTGTGTGTAAGGGGCAGGTTACAGAGGGATGGGGAGTCTCCGCTTCACCAGGGGCTTTTTGGAATCCCTCCGGAAAATCCAGTTTGGGGAAACCACTCAAAAGGTCCAGTAATCAGTTAAGCAAGAGGATTATAAAAAAATGTAGGAGTCATTGACATTTGTTCATAGAGCCAGTTACAGTGGGCTGGGCTGGCCTCTGCTTGCTCCATTCAGAAGCGGAAGGAGCATTAGTATCAACCTCGGTGGGGCATCTGTGTAGAAAAGAGTATTCAAGGACTGGGTTTTAAGAACGAGTCTTCAGGGTATTGAAGTTAAAAAATTAAAACTATAAGCTAGTTCTTCATTAAGATTTAAGTTCAACATCTAAATCTTATTATTTTATTTATTAGTAAAGTACATTGTCAGTAATCATGTTGGCTGGGCATGTGGCTCACACTTATAATCACAGCACTCCAAGAGGCTGAGGCAGGAAGACCCCTTGAGCTCAGGAGTTCAAGACCAGCTTAAGCAAGAGCAAGACCCTGTCTCTACTAAAAATAGAAAAACTAGCTGGGCCTTGTGGTGGGTTCCTATAGTCCCAGCTACTTGGAAGGCTGAGGCAGGAGGATTGCTGGAGCCCAGGACTCTGAGGTTGCTGGGAGCTGTGATGCCATGACACTCTAGACTGGGTGACAGTAAGACTCTATCTCAAAAAAAAGAAAAAATTACGTTTACTAGCTGAGAAAGTCTGTCAATCAGAAATTAAAATACTTAAAAAGAAACCCTAATATGAAAAATAGAAAAATGCACTTTAAAATGTTAAAGGGGTATACTTAAGTATGCTAATAGGTTTTCTGCCAATATTGCCGTTTCATTTATAAATGTATTCTATACTGATTTCATTTTAAGTATATCTAAGTGAAAAGCCTTCCCAAATACTTAGATAACTTTTAAAACTCATATAAAATAAATATATAAGTAAAGCAATACATTAGGTTGTTGAAATAACTCAATATTGGTTTTTCAAACTTAAAAAATTATCTTATTCCTTTTAAAATATTATAAATGTAAGCAACTTGAAAACATTTTAAATTGGAATCATGAGACTCACTGGTTAGATTCTTCAATAGGGCAAGTTGTCTTTTTTTTTTTTTTTTTGAGACAGAGTCTCACTATGTCACCCTTGGTACAGTGCTTTGGCGTCACAGCTCACAGCAACCTCAAACTCTTGGACTTAAGCAATTCTCTTGCCTCAGTCTCCCAAGTAGCCGGGACTACAGGCACCTGCCATACCACCTGGCTAGTTTTTGGTTGCAGTTGTCATTGTTGTTTAGCAGGCCCGGGCAGGCTCGAACTCGCCAATGTGGTGTATGTAGCCAGCGCCCTACTCACTGAGCTATAGGCACCAAGCCAGGGCAAGTAGTCTTTAACATGACAAGTATATTCAATTCCAAATAAACATAGACTATTCTGAAATATAATGATAGAAATACTGTGGGTTGGATTTATGTGCTAATCCAAATCTCTCTGGTGTTGAAAGATGCTGTTTTGCCAGAAACTGTTTTGCCAATGCAACTGGAGTTTGCTGTGTTTCCTATCTTGAAGCTCAAAAGCTACTTAACAGGCCACTGGGACCACAGTACCAATTCTTGTCTGTGATGCTGGTGGCACACACGAGACTAATTTAGAGCCACCATTCCAACAAATCCATGCCCTGCGATGGTGTGGTCCAGGTGCCCCACACCTCTGGGTTTGAGATATTTGATTGCTTTTCCCCCTTGATCCTCACTAAGATTACAGTTAACTTCCTTTTCTGGGCCAGGCATGGTGGCTCACTCTTGTAATCCCAGCACTCTGGGAGGCTGAGGCAGGTGCATTGCTTGAACTCAGGAGTTTGGGACCAATCTGAGAGTACTCTGCCTCAAGAAAACAAAGCAAACTACAACTTCCTTTTCTGCTCCAGTAAGGTTTTTTTTTTCTTTAATTTGCTCGTGTACCGGTGCCAACTAAATGATAATACCATTTCTTATTACTGGGCATTTTTTTTTTTTTGAGACAGAGTCTCACTCTGTTGCCCTGGGTAGAGTGCCGTGGTGTTGTAGCTCGCAGCAACCTCAAACTCTTGGGCTTATGCAATTGTCCTGCCTTAGTTTCCTGAGTAGCTGGGACAACAGGTCTCCATCCCAGCATCTGCCTAGTTTTTCTAGCAGAAATTGGCTGATTTAACATAAGTAAAGCAAGCCTAAGAGCCAGATCCTAAACTTTTGATTCTTCAATGGATTATTCTTTTTAAATGCATCACCAACATTTTTGATCGTAGTCTTAAGAAAATTATCCAGGCTCAGTGCCCATAGCTCAGTGATTAGGGCGCCAACCACGTACACCAGGACTGTCAGGTTTGAACCCTGCCGGCCTGCTAAACAACAGTGACAACAACAAGAACAAAAAATAGCCAGGTGTCATGACAGGCACCTGTAGTCCCAGCTACTTGGGAGGTTGAGGCAAGAGAATCACTTAAGCCCAAGAGTTTGAGGTTGCTGTGAGCTGTGATGTCATAACACTCTACTGAGGGTGACCTAGCGAGACTCTGTCTCAAAAAAGAAAAGACAAAATTATCCAGAGGATGGGTAAGGTGGCTTATACTTATAATCCCAGCACCCTGGGAGGCTGAGGCAGGAGGATCCCTTCAGCTCAGGAGTTCAAGACCAGCCTGAGCAAGAGCAAAACTCCATCTCTACTAAAATAGAAAAAACTAGCTGGGCATGGTGGTGGGCACCTGTAGTCCCAGCTACTTGGGAGGTTCACGCAAGAAGATCACTTGAGCCCAAGAGATTGAGGTTGTTGTGAGCTATGATGCTTCAGTACTCTACCCAGGAGACAGAGTGAGAGACTCTGTCTCAAAAACAAAAAACCCCACATGTCTGGTACAACAAGCAATGCATATAAAAATAACGCACCCTATCCCCCAATAACCATGGTTAACAGTAACCTTTCAAACATTCTCCCTGCAAATGTTCACACATAAAGGAACCCTGCGGGCAGAGATGAGCTCTTCTAATTAATCCATGGAATCACAAAATGCACCTTATTCTATAATATTATTTTATGGCTGCTCATGTCTGATCAATCCAGGACATGTTTGGGAGAGGAAGGGAGCTGTTAATAATTTTGCCAGGACTACAAGTATGTTTGTTCCTCTGGTTAGGGAAGTGGGGTGTGGCTTGGGCAAATTCCTGGGGGAGGAGACAATTAGGTCCATTCTGTGTCCTGTAGGTGCACACCAGTGTGCCCAAGAAAATAGCCACTCCTGCCCTGCTGCCCTCAGAGGTGCTGCTGGCCTCAGCTGGCCTCACAGCTGATCTATTCTGATCTTTTTTTTTTTTTTTTTGAGACAGAGCCTCAAGCTGTTGCCCTGGGTAGAGTGCTATGGCATCACAGCTCACAGCAACCTCAAAATCCTGGGCTCAAGTGATTCTCCTGCCTACGCCTCCCAAGAAGCTGGGACTACAGGCGCCTGCCACAATGCCAGGCCATTTTTTGGTTGCAGCCGTCATTGTTTTTTGGCAGGCCAGGGTTGGATTTGAACCCATCAGCTCAGGTGTATATGGCTAATGCCTTAACTGCTTGAGCCACAGACTCTGAGCCCTATTCTGATCTTGTTAGTGATTCACGAAAGCTTGTCTGAAGTGACCCAAGATCTCTCTGCTGGCTGACGGCATTCTCAGCATGGCCATGTCCCCATCATGGGGCATGTGAGAATGGCTGGGACTCTGGTGTGCCACACACAGGCCCTGGACACCAGTGATCCCACCTTATCCTTATCTGTCACCATTTTGGGTGTGGTGCTGAGCTGAAAGCTGGAGTTCTCTGGAGACCTGCAACTTCCCTTTCCTCTGCCCAGAATGTGGACACCCAAGGCTCCCAGCTCTGACCTGTTTCTTAGCCGCTCTTCCTGCTCAAGAGCTGGTCCTGCACAAAGGGGAAGCACCAAGCCCAGAGTTTATCCTCCTCCATCTGTCCCTTCCCTCCCCCGTGAAGCCCTTCAGTTCTATCCCCGAGTCCCGGCACCCTCTGGATGGGGGATTTCTCCACCTGTATGGAAAAATGATCTAGGTCTGTGATCTGGGTCATCTAATTTGGTTCTTGACCTACTAATAAATGGAGAAAACTGTCCCACTAGAAATCTGCCTTCCAGCTGACTGCCTTGCTATAGACATAGGTGCAAATGGTTTGATGGTCAGCATTGAGTGGCGATGTCGTGGCTACGTTAGGGACCTGCTGGTCCCCTGAAGTGCTCTGGTCCATTCTGTCAAAGAGCAGGGAGCCTTGAGTGGTGACTGCACAAAAATGGTGGGCACAGCTGGGTGGGGAGTGTTGTCCCAGCCTGTCTTGCTCTTTGGCTGTTGTCTGGGTGACTTATTGCCCCTGAGCTCATAAGGAAAGAGAGAAAGAAAAGGAGGAAAGGCACTCCCACCACCCACATACTACTGCTGTCCCAGCCATCAAAGCAGCATCTGAAACACTTGCTGGAAAGTACCTTGAGTGGTCCATTCATAGAAACAGCAGCAGAGAGAAGCGTGAACGCACAGGCTGGCTGCCTCTGGCCTCCACTCCCTTGCTTCTCTCAGCAGCCGAGAGTCAGGTCCTATGTCTCCCCCATTCCC
The DNA here is from genome assembly GCA_963574575.1 of Galagoides demidoff. Lineage (NCBI taxonomy): Eukaryota > Metazoa > Chordata > Mammalia > Primates > Galagidae > Galagoides > Galagoides demidoff. The sequence continues at coordinate 40,121 of CAUYQV010116774.1, forward strand.
CTTCTTCTGCCTGTGCTTTACAGAGGCAAGTCCTGTCCTCAGAGCTCCTGGTTAGTGCGCCTGGCTCACTGGAGGTGGAGACAGCAGGTGGGGCCCAGGCAGGGGAAGTAACGGGCCCAGGGCTGGGAGCCAGCAGACTGGACCCAATTTCCCAGTTCTGAGTCTCAGTTTTCTCATTTGTAAAATGGGAATAATATTACCTACTTAATGGGCTGCAGGGAGAATTAATAAACTCATGGGTATATAATCAATATTCTGTTGGAAAGGCCTGTCCTGTGTGAATAGTCTAACCACACTTCAATTTTTTTTTTTTTTTGAGACAGAGTCTCGCTCTGTCACCATGAGTAAGCTCATAGCAACCCCAAACTCCTGGGCTTAAGTGATCCTCCTACCTCGGCCTCCCAGGTAGCTGGGACTACTGGCACCGTCCACCACACCTAGCTAGTTTTTCTATTTTTAGTACAGGTGGGGTCTCACTCTTGCTCAGGCTCGTTTCAAACTCCTGAGCTCAAGGGATCCCCCTGCCTCAGCCTCACAGAATGCTGAGATTATAGGCATGAGCCACCATGCCCGGCCTATAACCATATTTCAAATGGTGTGGTGGCCCACGGGTGCCACTAGGACACAGCTTTCCTTGCTGACTTTTTCCAGATCACTGGCTGTATAGTTTCAGAAAAAGAATTTCAATAACTCCTATGGGAACAATTTTTTTTTTTGAGACAGAGCCTCAAGCTATTCCCTTGCCCCCCTGTAGAGTGCCATGGCATCACAGCTCATAGCAACCTCCAACTCCTGGGCTCAAGAGAGTCTCCTGCCTCAGCCTCCCAAGTAGCTGGGACCACAGGTGCCCGCCACAATGCCTGGCCATTTTTTGGCTGCAGCCCTCATTGTTGTTTGGCGGGCCCGGGCTGAGGATTCGAACCCCACCTTAGGTGTACATGGCTGGCGCCGGGAACAATTTTTTTTATATGACTAATTTCATATGTTAGGTAGAGTTAGTTAATGTGAGAAACAGCAGGCTCGGCGCCTGTGGTTCAATCAGCTAGGGCTCCAGCCACATACACCTAGGGTGGCGGGTTCGAATCCCCAGCCCGGGCCCGCCAAACAACAATGATGGCTGCAACCAAAGAATGGCTGGGTGCTGTGGCGGGCGCCTGTGGTCCCAGCTACTTGGGAGGCTGAGGCGGGAGACTCGCTTGAGCCCAAGAGTTGGAGGTTGCTGTGAGCTGTGATGCCACAGCACTCTACCCAGGGGGACAGCTTGAGGCTCCGTCTCAAAAAAAAAAAAAAATGTGAGAAACAGCAAATGTGTCCAACTGCACGGAGCTTCGGACCATGAGCTCAAAAGCCAGTGAACAGCCTCACCTAATATCGCGACCCTAAGTGAGCCATCCAACTCCCTGGACATTAGTGTCATTATCCGCAAACAGAAGGGACCAGATGCTCTCTGAGGTCATTAGCTACACATACTTTGATTTCCTTTTTTTTTTTTTTTTTTTAGAAACAGAGTCTCACTTTGTCGCCCTTGGTAGAATGCTGTGGTATCACAGCTCACAGCAACCTCCAGCTCTTGGGCTTAGGCAATTCTCTTGCATCAGCCTCCTGAGTAGCAGGGACTACAGGTGCCTGCCACAATGCCCAGCTATTTTTATGTTGCAGTTTGGCCGGGGCCGGGTTCAAACCTGCCACCCTCAGTATATGGGGCCGGCACCCTACTCACTGAGCCACA
>CAUYQV010116776.1:0-15000 GCA_963574575.1 Galagoides demidoff
TCATAACAGTAGCAAAATTACAGTTATGAAGTAGCAACGAAAATAATTTTATGGTTGGGGGTCACCACAACATGAGGAACTGTATTAAAGGGTTGCAGCATTAGGAAGGTTGAGAACCACTGCCTTAAGGAGTATTATTCAACGTAGATCCCTCACATCGCGGTTTACAGTGGGGTTTGTGCTTCTATGAGAATCTGACAGGAGGCGGAGCTCAGGTGGTGATGTAAGCAAGGGGGAGTGGCTGTGAATACAGAAGAAGCTCCACTCAACTTGCCTGCCCTGCTGTGTGGCCTGGTTCTTTATAGGCCACAGACCAGTATGAGTCTAAAGCCTGGGTGGGAGTTAGGGCCTGCAGCTTTAGCTGATTTAAAGTCTTCTCCAGAGACTGGGGTAAAAAGAGACGTGGGTGATCTATTATCTAAATGTTTCTTACTCCCACTTCTCTTTGCAATGTGTCCACTAAATTTGGTATAGTTAATGGCAACCACCTTGCCCATAAAGCCAAAGCATTCTGTAATCAGCTCTGCTACACAATTTCATGAGTATTCAACTCCTCCATCCAGAATATCAATTGTGTAAAAAGTGCAGTGAATTCCAATTCACTTTTGGTTGCAAGGATCTGAACCAAACACAAAACCTAGTTGATCCAAGATAATATGTTCTTTATAATTTTGTGCATTATGTGATCACGCCCCAAAGAGGAGTATCTTTAAATTTAACATATTTTCCTTTTCGGAGTACAGAATTCTTTTAATTAAAAACATTTTTAAAAAGTTCAGTATGTGTAATTGTTAACACCTGCTATGTGTTACCAACAGATGTTTCTTACTTACCTAAGGGAACTGTTATAATTATGCTATAAGCTTATTGGAATGGCATTTACCACGATAGCTGGGAAAGTTTAGTTGGTGACTTTGTATGTACTAGTTGATATTTCTTTAAATCCCTTTTCTTATTTCTGTCAGTCACCACAAACTCATCCCAAACCAGCCTACAAAAAGCAAAAACTGTCATTTTGGGGTAACAAAATTTATGGAACTGGCAATGATCATGCCTTTCTTAGTTTCCCCGGAAAGTTACTAAAATTAAATCGTGTGTATACTAAAAGCATTGTACAATTTACTTTTAGCATCTAATCCTTCTCGTGTGCAACTTGAAATTCTTTAATCTTGATTATAAAAGTTAAAAAAATACCGTTTAGAAAGATAACAGACCCTCTAATAGCTTGGCTTCAAAGGGAGCCATAGTAAAAATGAGAGTTTTCTTTATTTTTTCTGGTCATTGATAAGGTCTCCTAAGCAGGAGGCTTTCTAAATCCTTCCTTTGTGATACTAATCACACAATTACTTACAGCCATGTGTTAAATATGACACTGGTTTCAGCCAAATAATGGGCCAATTGGAAACAATGAATAAAGAGGCAGCTCCATTTATAACCACTGTTTCCACAGAGCTCTATTGTAATCCTAGTGATCTGAGGGTGACTCATTAATTAATTGATGTTCTTTTTTATTATGTGCTATTGAGTTAATGAGTAATTTGTGAGACATAATTCTCTGAACACATTGATTACTTGAGATATTTTCCGGGGCTTTCACCAGTGACATGCTGAAGAGGTAGATGGTATTTGCTTCTGTTGGCTCATTATTAACCAGTCTGAGAGGAATACGAACCAATGCAAAGACGTGTTATAGTTATCTGATGTAGGAAGCACCCCAAGTCTGCCCAGTGGGAGGCTGAGTGATCAGGGAGAGAGACTGGTTACACAGCAGGCACTCAGGAAAAGTCAAAGGAGGCTGGCTGTGGGGGCTCACGCCTGTAATCCAGCACTGTGGGAAGCTGAGGCAGGAGGATTGGTGGAGGTCAGGAGTTGGAGACCGGCCTGAACAAAAGCAAAATCCTGTCTCTACTAAACATTGAAGAAAGTTAGCTGGGAGTTGTGGTGGGGACCTGTAGTGAGGCTGAGACAGGAGGACACTTGAGCCCAGGAGTCTGAGGTTGCTGTCAGCTAGGCTAATGCCAGGGCCTATAGCTGGGAAAATAGAATGAGACTCTGTCTCAAAAAAAGTCCAATGAAATAATGACTACATTAAATATGCTTCATATTTAATGCTAAATAGTGCTTTCTATTACCTTACATGGCATTCAAATCACATTTTAAAAATATTTATAATGATGTTTTTAAGAAAAAAGTAATGACCAAAAAGGCTTTTGCAAAAATTATATTTTGTGCTAATGGCCTGTTATTATACAACAAACACACAGATTGTTTTCACCACTTACTGGAGTCAACGCTAAACATGTTTGGCCTGTATCATTCCTTGGAGTGGTTTGCCTAAACCAACAGTTGAAAGGACACCACGTACGGCGTGCTTTACTGTAGATGTAATTTTCAGCACCCTGTTTCAGTTAAAGGCACAGCACCGCTTCCTTGCAAATGTAGAATTTAGTTTGTTGTTTTAATTCGTTACACAGCATACAGGAAATTGGAAATGTAGTCTGACAACAGCAATACAGTTGCTTTCAGAAAGATCGCTTCAAATTTGTATGAATGTACAAAATTACACCCAGCAGTTGCTACCTTCGTTTTTGACAGTTTTATTTTTCCCCATAAAAGTAAATAGCAGTAAACTACCTAGCTCGGAGATCTGAACACATTATTTAAAGAAAGCATTTGAGATATTTCACCCGAGCTTGTTATGAGTTTTCCTTGAGAAAGTCAATGTTCTTACGTATCTTTTCCCTTTTTCATGGACTTCGTGTATATGAAATAGATATCATCTCAGATTTTGGCAATTAAGCACAATCAAATAGTATAATACCCCTTTTATTAAAAACATAAATCCAAATATAAAAAGGTGAAAGAATTCAGCAGATATTTATTAAGCAAGATGAAAGCGAAATTACAAACACAGGTCAGCTTTTAAACTCAGCACTCTGGTGCAGTGGGGGGTACCTGGTCCTTCCCCTTAGCCTATATGAGATGCTAAGGAGGGAGGGATTTCACTGCTTGCGAAGTCAAAACAGGTGTCCTATTAGAAGCATCTGATAGCAAGCTAAATGACATCAGGGCTTACGCAACACAAAGAGGAAAGTTAACAATTCAGGGGCTTTGAGTAGTCAAGACAATTAGTTTAGTACAGTAGGTAAAAAATGCTACTGTTTATGGACAATTAACTGTAGAAATGGCCTACAGCTGAAATTATTCCTGTCTTGTTCTACGATTCCATAGAGATTAAAAATAATCCAAACAGATTAAGGCCTTAATCTTTAATTCAGGTGAGTAATTTTGTCCGTAGTAAAAAGCGTAAGAGTTAACTCCCGAAGTATTAATTAAGAGAAAAAAGTAGCGAAAAAATCTTGTTTGGGTGGCAAGGATGGTAGAGCAGCTTCGAGAAGCTGAGAGAAGTTTTTTCCCCCGATTCACAAGTATTTTGACACATCAATAAACATGAAAACCATTTAAATCTAAAAAAAGATCATCTGAGAAAGATACTGACAATTAAAATTTACATCCACATGAACTTCGAACAGCTATTAATAAGAACGAGCAGGGCTGTGTTATGAAAACCACTTCTCACTTATCTCACCCCTTCCCATTTTTATTTTGTCTTGCTTTGTTTTTGGCTGTACAAGTCTTTTCGGAAAACAAATATAAGGCTCCAAGGCTAAAATGACAGTTATGTACGTGGGCCCCAAATAGCTGTTTTTGAAATTCTTCCTTCAATCTACCTCCAATTGGGGGGACATGAGATGTGAACACTCTTGACCATGAAGCGTTTGTAAAAATACATATCATTCACTTTTCACAGAACCATTGTCTTGAAAATAAGAGGCAATATCCAGATTCACATGCAAGTTCATAATAAAGCATTGTTTTAAAACAGCTCAAATCCACACCAGCATTATAGTCAGCTTCCTATTTTGGCCCCAAACCAAAAATTCAGGTATAACATTTAATTTTCTGTAATGCCTATGTTGGCGGGAGAAACTATGTGTGCAAATAACACCAGAAAACACTGTTTCCTATACAAGTGATCCAGAAAAAAATAAAGACAAAGAAAAACCATAGCACTATTTGCTATAGTAAAAATATAGTTCATTGTGCCCATGTAGAAGTAGCTTAGTTGAAAAGGATTTTTATTACAGGAAGCAGAAGCAAAGAAGTAAAATGTAAGCAACCCAGAAGAGGGGATCATAGTCTCATTTTTATTTCCTTAATTGTACTTTAAATAATCTTTCTCCATCATTTCTGTTTCTTGAGCTTTCTTCTTTATCTGCTATCATGTAGGTAAAGGGATGTTTCACCTTTCAGAAGTGGAAGGGCAGATTTCAGCCTGTCTGTGATGTTCTGAGTTGGCAATCGTTTAAAACAATGAGTAAAGTTAAACACCTCGAACTTAAAGCATTCACTTTTGAACATGGAAATAAACAGCAGGGAAATACCGAAAAATATATAATCACCAGTTCTCAGTTTTTTATCAATCCCCTTGTTTCTTCTAGAAGATTCTGCGAGCAACATTTGCTCTGCTCCTAAGTAACGTCACTATTCAAATCCCTTCATGGCTTCAGTGTGCATTACAGTGATTTCAATAGATTCACACTCAGATCTTTTCAGTGCCATTCATTTATTAAGCCATAAAGTTATTAAAGCCTTAGCTCTGAGGGAGTTCTGGGTAAAATTTATATAAGAAATTTAATTTACCATTTTAAAATGATCTCGTAATTGTGGTAACACTTTTTAAAAGTAACCTTTTGGAAGAATTTTACACGATACCCAAAGGCACTAGTTCACAAAAGGGGTGTGACTGAAAAAGCAAAGCAAAGTTACTGTGTAGGGAAAGAAAAGGATATTAAAAGGATAACCGCTAAGCTTTAAAGTTACTCTAAAAATGGCACTTTTCATGTTGGTATAAAATGAAAGTGCTTTAAGATGAAATTTTTATGCATTTTTTAAAGCTGATTTTTGACCCCCTGAAAATAGGGGGTGATAACAAGAACACTGATAAGACTCTAAATCATACTGGCAATAAGTAGTGGATGTTACTAAAATGCTTTGTGTGTGTCTTTATCGTTTATTTTTACTGTTGATAGACTTGCTCTATCTATCTGTGTATCATTAGTGAGATTTGCTCTTCAGTTCTTTACTAGAAAGTTGCAGCTCATTTAAAATAGCTGGTAGATACAGAAAGCATAAATATACAGTAAGTGGAAACACTGATTGTACTAAATGCAACAATACAAAGAAGCAAACAGAACACAAATAGTAACACAATAAAACTGTATTACATTTGTGCTTCAAATATTACAATACATTATATACAATAGTCCAAAATAAACATCTCATGCCAAGTGACACAAAAACAAATAGCAAGCAAAAAAATCCAGCAATATGTACATTACTTCTTTTCTTTAATAATAAACATTCAACTCTGAACTGGGGCAATTTCACTACATACAGATGCAGTCCGCCTTTTATTCCATGTAACCATCCTGCTTCCCTATATCTACGCTATTCAGTAGGTTCCTGCGTCAATTCTTATATACATGTGAAGCAAAAAAGATAAAAGAACGTAGTGCTTTGTATTCTTAACGGGGTGATGTTGATAGATCAGCGGACCTGGGGTGCATAACCTTCTTTCATTAAACCTTCCTCGTAGTCCGTCTGGCAAAGGATCATGTTATTCTTTAGGAAAAATTTGTCTCCGACACAAAATCTGAAAATATTTTAAAAAATGAAATGTGTTAAGACCATTTCACTCAAACATACAGATAGGAAGATGTATTTCCCTAATAACAGTTTCATATAGTAATTCCCAGAATCTGAAAGCTTGCCTTAGAAAGTTGTCTTCATTATCAAAATTATACCATTTGCCATTTACTTCACTTAAGGAAACATTTCACACAACATTTGAAATCCCAGTTTCAAATATAAAACATTATAGGCAATTGAAGAAAATACTTTGGGCAAAAGGTAACTTTCTGTTCTTTAATATTATTATTATCATTTACTGTATCAGAAAGCAAAAAGAACTGATCTATATTTACACTCATTAAAATAAAAGAAATGATAATATTTCTTTGCAGTGATATAGAAGATTTTATTGTTGGCCACTTAGATACTTAATAAAAAAGTACAAAGCATTAAGATGAATCAGACAATTTTAAAAATAGACCATATTCAGGAGTTTGAGGTTGCTGTGAGCTAGGCTGATGCCATAGCTCTCTGGCCTGAGCAACTGAGATTCTCTCTTAAACAACAAAAAGACAAAAATTAAAATTAAAGAAAAAAACATTTTAAAGCTTCCCACTTAAATCTTCCTTCTACTCTCTTATTCAAAGTAATTAAATCCCTGGCATAGTGAAAGTTGCGTTAGCATCATATTCTGATATTGGGCAACATTCTTTTGTTTATGGCAAGTTCACAAACTACTAAATAGATGTCATTGCTTAGAGCACTTCTAATTTAACCAAAGGGAACTTAGATGAACTTAATATTGACATAATAAATAAAACTTGTTTCCAATAACTAAACATGCATTTTATTTGATAAAGCTTTGTTTAATGTGTAAGATTATAATGTTTTAATAAGCATTCTTTTTGTCTAATTTCGCAGTGGTAACACTTTGGACACAATTAAGGTCAGAAATAAATGCTTTTGTGTTTCCGGTACATTTAACAATAAAGTAACTCTGAGGAGATCTGTATATATATTTAATTGTAACAATTTAACCTTCAAACAGTGGCGTCTGGTGGAGTTGACCCAGTAAAACTACTTGTAATTATACAAGTTGACCTCACTGACCTTTGATAGTGGTCTCCCTTTATCAGCTAGTCAATTTCAAATGATGTTTGAGCAGAAATCTTAGTGGATAGATTAAACTGTGTAGTGAAAGCCACCCTTTAATGTTTTGTGAAGTTGAAGGTTTAAATGAGGAGCAGTTGGACTGATTTACATTTGCAAAGATTGGAATGCTAGACAAACAGTGAACCTATTTATTTTCCAACTGGGTAGCTTTGGAAATTTATCCCTATACTAGCTAAGCAGATAGAGGGAAAATAGTGTAATAAAAAAAGTAGATTGAAAAGAATTAGCTTTCCTCTTAAAGGAAAATTGGTCTGTTTATTTGTGGAATTTACTTTTTTTCCCCAGGATTACTGCCTGCTGATGATGTTGATTGAAAGCACAGACTCTGTACCGATTTCAAAATCCTGCCGTGGTTTGTGGTCAAAGCTACTGGATACAGTGAACATTCAAGTTTGGGGCTTTAGTATATTTTCTCTGTATTAGTTGTAAACTGTACACTTTAAATGTTGCACTTAAAAAGCGGTGTTTGAACAAACCAGTTTTACAGATACCCTGATCACGAAGATAAGGTAAATAAAAGGAAATATTTTCTTTTTTGTTGAACAGGTAACTATCTTGTTACCTGTCTATATGATGTGAAGCAGCATATAGAGTATCTTTAACCATTGTTCAAAATCATCTATTTACATTGCTGTTAACATTAATTTTGACTAAGCTAATAATAAAATATCACATCAAAAATAAATTCCATAAATCACTCTTATGTTCCAACTGATGTTACTGAATCATTTTTGTCTTTAAAAAAAGGTAATCTGGAAATACTCCTTTACAACTCTCACTTGGTCTAAAATTTTGCTTTGCCTTTTTTATCAAGAAACAAAACCCTATTAATCATGAAATAAAAAACACTTTGTTATGTCATTGCATGTCATTATTACCTTTAGAAAAATGTATAGATGAATACATTTTAAGATTATTTGTGGATTAATAAATTCAAGGTAATCAGAGTGAGAAAAGCATGGAACCAAGAGCCTGGGGATCCCTTACTGACCCTATCTCAGCTCCCCGTGTGTAAGTGAAAAAGAGGATTTTTGCTTCAAGTGAAAAGCACGTGAAGGCAGAGAGGTACATTGTAATGAGTAAGGTTCAAATCCCAGGCTTCCACTTACAATATATGAAGATAAAACTTCAGTTTTTTGGGTGGTGCTTGTGGGTCAGTGGGCAGGACACCAGCCCCATATACCAAGGGTGGAGGGTTCGAACGTGGCCCTGGCCAGCTAAAACAGCAATGAGAATTGCAACAAAAAATAGCCAGGCGTTGTGGCAGGTGCCTTTAGTCCCAGCTACTGGGGAGGCTGAGGCAAGAGAATTGTTTAAGCCCAAGAGCTTGGAGGTTGCTGTGAGCTGTGATGCCACAGCATTCTACTGAGGGCAACAAAGTGAGACTCTGTCTCACACAAAAAAAAAAAAAAAAAAAAAAAAGAAAAAGAAAAAAAACTTCAGTTTTTCTTATTTTTAAGATCAATTTTGCAGGTTTGTGGCAAAGAAGTGCTGTATGTAAAGTCTTACTTCAATGTTCAAAATGTAGGTAAAACAGTTACCTTCTCTATAGCACTTACTAGGAGCTAACACTAAGCACATATATACAGAATCTCATTTATTACTTACATCCAACCTAGACAGTAAGGATTATCATCGCCTTCTTCAGAAAAAACACCTAAGGCTCCTGTCCCCAAATTTAAAAAGCCTGCCATGATTCCACAGTTTGGATGTATGCAGTAGAGAAAGAAAAATAACCCAGGTCTCTCTGGGATTCAAGATCTACTTGGAGGAAATAAAGAATATAGACTACAAGAATAATGGGAAGATTAAATAGTTACACAAAGTTTTCTGTATGACTTTTATTTCTTTACATGACTTGAAATAAGTCTGCCCACCATGAAACGAGTTATGATGTGTGTGTGTCTGTAATATATATATATATGAAAGGAGACAGAATATTGATGTAAAATATTCCTACCTGAAATATTTTGTGATTAGTATGGTATCAACTGGATAAAGTATATTTAATGTGCATTTTAGTTTATGCTTAAAGGTCAAGATTAAGCAGAATTTTGGTGAGGAATGTCATACTTCCACAGATGACTCAAATAAAATGCCCTTGAAAACTATGGTTAAGAGCAGATTATGACTGGTATGCAATTAAGGTTGCTTTCTCTCTTTAAAAATGTTTCATATATAAACATGAAGAAATAAAAGAAATAGCAAGGCAGATATTAAGTGCTTAACAAAATAATCTGCAATGTAATTTTGTAAAAAGGACTCATTTCCAATATTATATAACCAGCTCCTAGTACGATTTAGCGTTTGCAGAAAAAAAAAATTATAAAAGCAGTGATGGCCAGGGGATACTTAAGTACATTAACAGACTGAGCTTAAACGCCTGCAAATAAACAGATAATCTTCCTTGTAATGTAATCCTAATTACTTGTGTGTGGTCAGTCCGATGGGTTTTGTCCTCATTTTTTTTTTAATGTTAAAGGAATAAAACTTGCCCCATCTGATCATTAAACCATCTGATCTTGCTATTTGGAATTAATAATAGACTTGATTTCAAGATATTTTGGAGTGATTTTAGCTGACTTCATGTGGTCTTAGAGATCTGGGAAGTATGAGAAAAAAGTGCAATGAATAAATCATTCTCATAAAATATGATGCTTAGAGTCGTTTCCAGCAGGTTATCAAAAGCCTATGCTAAGAAATCTCCATTTGTAACATCCTTTTTAATAAGTTAAAATGTTAACTTAGTCACCTGAGTTTCCTAAGGTTAGTGACTACCAATTAGGATACCAATTTCTATTTCTGCAACACTTTAAAAAGAAGGGGGATCTGATCTACATTTCTAATATCTCTACTTCTCTATTTCTCATGCTCAGTTACTCTAAGATGGAGATTTCTATACTGCACTGTTTCAGTCAGAGGTGAAGGTTAAACACTCATGCCTCCACTATACACTTGTGGACAAATTTACAGCCTCTTCCCATGGACAACACAGTTGTTATCACACAGCTCATTCCTGATAATCCTTTCCCAACAAAATTATACTACCCATACCCCAAGTCTTGTTATAAATTATTCAAAGTCCACCTCTCTTTAACTTCACTGTATCTATGCACATTTATATGCTCTTAGAAAATATAAAATACCCAATTGGATAGGTCTGAGTCCAGAGAGTAAAACCAGACTCCCTGGGTTCTAACCGTGAGTAAGCCATTTTCTAACGGTGTAATCTTGGGCAAGTTACTTAAATTTTCTGTACTTCAGTTTCCTCATTTGTGGAATGAGGCTAATCATACCTAACCCCTACTTATGGGTTATTTTGAGTACTAAATGAGTTAACACATGTAAAACACTCAGAGCAGTGTCTGCTGTGTGATCAGTTCTGTATAAGAATGGATCCTATTCACTAACGATGATCTTTTCACCTTGACTTAATTGTTCCCTAGCCAGGAATATTCTTCCCTTTGTTCCATGTACTCAGATTTTCTAAATTCTTTAGTTCCCATTCCCTCCATCGACATGGCCACATCAACTTATTCATCCTCCTCTTTCCCAAAATGCTTATTTATTGGTGTATCATTTACTTTGGCTTTTAACATTACTCATGAATGTGTAACAGGTTTCCAATCTGGACAGCAATTCTGAGGTAAATAACCATGAGTTATATTTCTTTTGAACCCTTTGTAATACCACCATAAATTGTACTACCACTTAAGCTGGCTGGTCAATAAATATTGGTTAAGATAGATTTATTCCAGAACATAATAGCTTTAAATAAAAAATGTGTTTTAGATGAATAATTCACATTTGCATTCATTTTGACTTTTGTCCATTGGCTCCTACCTTTTCCGATTTCATTTCCTCCTGATCCATGCTCCACTCTCTACTTCTCTGTATCTCTCCTAAACTCCCCCTCTAATCGCTGACCATACTGAGCTATCTTTGATCTACTAAGCACATCAAAGGCTTAGACACCTCTATGCCTTTGTATGTCACTATATGTGCCTGGAAAAATTCTTGTCCCTCTGCTCCCCTGGTCTCTCATATTCCCCCAACCACCACCAGACATACTTCCTATACCTCAGCTAGTTCTAGAGGGTTCTTTCTTAAGACCCAGCACAGCAGCCTTTTGAAGCCTCCCTAACATTTCAAGGAGGGCTCTCTCCTCTCCGTATAGATCTGTTTAGCATCGATTACACTCTTCTGTAAATCTTTGATGTCTTGTCTCTCCCATGGCTCTGAACACCTCTATGAAAGAAACTAGATTTCATCCTCTTCAGCTTCCACAGAGCCTTACATAGGGCTTTTGTTCTTCAATAAAAGAAAACAAATTGTGGTACAATTCTATGTCTTTAGAAAAAGGTCATTGGAAGTGCGATTTTTTTCCTTTTCTTACAAAACCATCATTTAGGTTTACTGAGTTTTCTATGGAAGAGGTGCTTATTCACCTTTAAGAAATTAACCTAGTATGCAAAATTTTCTAATCCTGAATGAGATTCAAGATATCATAAAAAATAAGCTCAAGGAACTGTATCCTGGTTTCCTTTTAAAATAGAGAAACTTTTAGAAATTCAACGTAGGGTTCACATTTTTTAGCCCTAGTCCTCCAAACAGGGTAGAGATGACCTGTGAAAGGGACAACTGATCTTAAAAGGTTATCACTGCTATCTTTTTAAACATTCAGAAATGCTTTGGATCTTAATGATACTTTGATTTAAAAGATGAAATGACTGCTGAATAATATTCGTAAACATTTGTCATTTTATAATTTCAGATGTCAATAAAATTTGCATAAGGGAGAAAGCCTGCAAATTATCTATTTGCCTCACGTTTCTCCTAAAAAGGTGCCATACTGTGACAGGTGCAATCCTGCGACAATGATTTGGCTAAGGGAGACACAGGCTTCTATGGGATATGGCTTTACTGGAGGAGATTGAAGTAAACCTCAAAGTGAAAGGAGAATCTCTTATATTGAAACCGTTCTGTATTCAGGGTAACAAAATCTGTCTGCTTTGCTTGACTGATGAAGATTAGCTTACTTCTTGCACTGAAGAAGTTTATCTTGTAGGGGCTAAGTGACAAGGCAATAACTAAGTGCTAATTGTGCATAACCAGCACTAAAGATATGCAGTCCCATTATGGCATGTAATAAATGAAGCGCACACAGAAATATATTAGGTACTTTAATAATGATACTAGAATAGTATTTTGCAGCAATAAGAATGTGAACAGTTTTAGAGTCAAAATTTAGGAGTGTTTGTCTTACTTGACTGAGTTCTACTGAGGAGACAGACTTAATTGTGAATGCAACTTTTTATTCCAATGGTGAAATAAAATTGATATACGATTTGTAAATAGCATTAACAGCCTACAATTACTTTGCATCATAATAGAATTTAGGCTGGGTTTAGCACTTGAATGATGTTTTAATTTTCTAAGCAGAACATGGATAAAATAGGTAAGCCTACCTAATAGAAAAATGGACAAAAGGCACATACTACCTAGTTCCTTAAACGAAGGAATATCAAAGGGCTACTAGTAATCAAATATATACCAATTAAAAAGTGTAATGAGATGCCATCTTTCATCTCAAGGTGACAAGGATTTTTTTTAAAAAACAATTCCTAGTGTCAGAGTGAATATGAGGGAATGCATAGATTTGTACACTTCTGCAGTGAGAATAATTTGTATAACTTTCCTGGAGATCCTTTTGGCAAAGTAAAACAGCAGCCTTCAGACTGTTACCTACTTTGTCTAATTAATTATGATCCTGTGAATTTATCCTGACACAGGTAAGACCTTGTGTTTCTTTATAGAGTCCATAGTATATTGCTAATACTGATCCATGTCTGATGATGGAAGGCTGATGTACACGTGAAGTTCTATCCCTAAAACTGAACACAAGAAAGCTTAAAGTATGTTAAGAGAACTTCTAATGGCAGGTAAAAAGGCACACACTATAGAGTGAAAAAGTCCAAATAGAGAGCATTTGGATTCTCCCCATTATTTTGCTTCAAGCTGCTTAAATGAGGGTATATATACTTTATGTCATTTGTCATGTATACAAAGGAAGGTGTATGGCTGACTATATACCAAAATATTAAAATATTTTCTTTCAGAATAGTGAGACATGTAGCAATTTTGTCTTTTTTTAAGATTCATTTTCTATGTAACCTTTTATGAGTAGATAAGCAGGGAATGCATTATCGCATTAAAATGACTGTATGTAACTGCCATTAGTGGGTCAATGTTGCAAGTGAACAAAAACATTCTAAACTTGCTACCAATACACTTTTAAATGTACACAGTACATGCACACATACATGTAAATGCGTCTGTATGGATGTATGAAATTAGTGCTTGTATATCCACATCCCTACAGAAAACAGTATATGCACCTGCCAAGGTTTGTCTGAATGTCCCCTCTTAGACTGCATCTACTTCCTTTGATCTTAAGCATTTGTTGGGAAGAATCAAAATGTTACAAGATGACATCTTAAATTGTTGTCTAGGTCAATATTATATCATAAGATATACGGGGTCACATTCTGAACATCCATATTTAGTAAGAGACACAATTAAGACAATACAGACAAACCCCTCCCCCAAATGTACATATGTATATTTTAAGAGATGTTACCTATGGATCACTTTTTGGATTTGAATTGAATTATGGTAGCAATGTTAGTATGACATTCGCTCAAAAGATGGCGCTGATCAAGTGAATGCTGGAGTCACCAGGTGCCAGGCAGGGCTCTCAAAGAAAATGGCAGAAGCACTGTTGTTGTTGGAATAGGGCAAGACCATTCTGGAGTGGTATTTGGAATTCGAGAACGTTATGGAAGTACGATGACAGTGGAGGTGTGAGTATAAAACAGAACCTCTGACACACCTCACAATTGTGTGCCTTTGTGCTAAGTTTGGGAAACATGGTAGTGTGTGTGGTGTGCACTAGGGAAGATCCAGGAGGCCTCACGGCATTGCTTAAGCAGTCGTTCACCTTGACCAGAAGTGTTCGGACACTGATGGCAACCACTCTGAGCAGCTTTGTAATCGCAGAAGTCAAATGTACCTTGTATTCATATTTAGTGATAGGTATAATTGAGTACTGCAGTATTAATACAATGTCCTCCTTTCGTAAAATGTATATACTTTTTTTTTTGGTATACTCTGTATATATATCTTGTGGAAAAACCAAGTTAGTGGAACATTATTTGGTAAAAGTAAATTACAACTGTAAAATAACTAACTTTTGAGAACCTATTATTTTCCTGGTAAATTATTTAACTTAATTTTCACTGTCCAAGATAGGTATTTGTGTCTCTGTTTTATGGGCATGGAAACCAAACTCAGAGAGATTAAGTAACATACTCAAGATCACACAGCTAACATAGGCATCAGCCCTTAGGATATGGTGGTGGTGGTGGTGGGATTCGAATCCAATTCTTGCTATAAATTGCATATTCTTCCTACTATTTACCAGGCCTCATAAGAGGACTCTGCATCAAACATTACCTTCCAGGATATATTACAATAAAGGATAATTTGATGCAATCAATATTTATTGATTATATAGACTATGTCTAGGTGTTCTTACAGAAACGCTCACTGAATTTTCATTTAAATACATCAAGCGTACTAATTTTTAATATATTATATTTGAATGCTATAGGCATTTTAACATTCAAAGATTCTCTACACATAAAAAGGTGTTAGTAGTATATAGCTTCCACTGGAAATAAAAGTTATGACTTTCAATAAGGGAAAGTGAAGTTAAGTCATAGTATTTGTAAGCTAAAAGTTCTCTGAGGTTGACTATTACAGCTCTTGTATGTTGCAAATGAAAAAAATAAATAAATAAAGTGAGGTCCTGAGAGGGGAAGTGTTTGGCTTGAGGTCACACAGCGTCTTAGTGGCATCATTCAAACCTGAATTTAGGTTTCCAGATTCCCTGTGCAAAACTCTTTCCAATGCCCCATCTCCAATGCTGATAACTGCTTAATTATTAGCTATAGTTGGCCTTGTTCCCAAAGGAACTTGAAACAACTTCAGAAGTACACACCAAACATGGATAAAATTCAAGTGAAGAAATCAGGATGTAGGGAAACTTTAAATAAGATGAATACAAAATAC
>CAUYQV010116776.1:20000-65000 GCA_963574575.1 Galagoides demidoff
TAACTAAAGATGAATAGGGAAAAGAAAGTTTGGCTTTCTGAAGACATGAAACTGCGATCAATTGAAAAGACCTTTTGGCTGTTAGATGCTGAGGTTTTATTGAACACGTTATGTGGGAAGGAATGCAACGTTTTTGCAGATCGAGAAGGACAGCTGCTCTTTTGTCTGTTACAAAAATATTTCCATCTCTTTTCCTATTTCACCTTTTTAATGAAGGGAAGTAGTGGTAAAAAATGAGAACACTTTACACATTCCATTCTTTTGTTTTAAACTTAACCACTCACCCAGGGCAAGGGTGAAGAGAGCTGAACCCACTGCTCTCTCTCGATGGGTTCTTCACATGTGCTCCAGGGTCACCGTGTATGATGGGATTAAAGAAGGATAATTCTGTTTGTCGCATTTAGGCTTACCATGCCTTTTTATAGACGATTTTGAATATTCCTAAAGTTAGGATTAAAAAGCCCCCAAAGGACCACTTATTATACTGTTGGTGGGATTGTGAACTAGTATCACTATTACAGAAAACAGTATGGAGCTCCCCTGCAAAACTTAAAAAAATGGAACTACCATATGATCTATCAATCCCACTGCTGGATATGGACCCAAAGGAAATGCCATCAGTTAGTCTGGTGAAGACGCATCCACAGTCTTATGTTGAAGGCAACACTATTCAGGACAGCCAAGACACAGAGTTAACTTAAGTGTGCAATAGCAGATGACTTGGTAAAGGAAATATGGTATATACACACTATGGAATACTCTGCAGCCATAGAAAGGAATGAAATCGTTGAATGAAACTGGCGGATATTATGTGAAGTAAATAAGTCAGAACAGAACAAGAAATACAGAGCATCCTTACTCAGATGCAATCTGAGCAATTCCCCCAACCCTGGCTTCCCAAAGTTCTGGGATACTCGTGTGACCCACCACACCCGGTCAGCTGCTACTATTTTAAACAAACGAGGTATACATCTCCTATTTAAAGGAATCTTAGAGTTTATTTATTTCATGATTATGTACTTCTGTTCTATGATGTTAACTCAGCTTAACTTCAGTTTTGTAAATATTTTTCTTTCTCAACATATACAGGTCATACTAAACAGAAACACAAAAGCTATTTGCTAAAAGTAAAGTTTAATTTGTACTAATATATGAAAGCACGGTCTATTCGTATATTTTCCTTCTATGCTCCAAACCCTCCATGTAATAGGCAGATCTGACATTCAAAGAAAAAGAAAAGATGAGCAGAAAAGTGAAACCAAATGTATCATATGCCTAAGTCTAATTTCAGTGAAGATCTTACCAAAGACCTATGCGATACAGTCATGTATGTGTCACAAAATGCAAGTTGGTACCTGAAATCCCAGAGGTAGTGCATGGTATGGAGAGAAAGCTTCGGTTCAAAGGACCCTTTTTTAATGAAAGTGGATGCCCACCATGTGCCAGGTCCTCAGAGAGCTATGTTAAGATGGATGTGGGTATGTGCTGCCAGGTAACTAGTGTGGAAGACAACCCAAGGGCAGAATGCGAAAAATGCTCTGTCGTAGAGCCAGGGTGGCTTGTCACGTGGCAAGCCTGTACCTGGCAAGACGTCCCTCTGGAAGTAGGACTTGAATGACGGATGGCATTTCACAAGTAGAGAACTGGTGGGAGCCGAAAGATGGGATCCCCATCCCATGGGTGGATGCTAGAGGGCAAGCAAAAGCCAGGGCATGGTCAAGATCAGGGTTTATTTAAGGACTATTTTTAACAATGACTAATGTGAAAGTGGGCTGCCAGGCTGAGGAGGAGAAGCCTTCACATCCTGGGTGGGTGACTACAGCCTGGATGACTGAGGCTTCACATTCTGGGCATTTTACGAGTATTTTCAGAAAGCTATTCTCTCCCATGCTCAGGCAAAACTCTATTCTTCCTTGAATCAGACCAAAGAGCGCAAGGCAGTGAGAGCCTGGGTGCTCACACTCAACTCAGAGGACTTAGTTCTGAGCACCTGCCAATCACTGGTTGGTCTTATTGAGCAGCACCTTATGGTCCAACCCAATTGCACAAGAACAACATGGTGGGGATAATAAAATTCTCTTAGAGTTTATTTATTTCATGATTATGGACTTTTATTCTATGATATTAACTCAGCTTAATTTTAGCCATTGTAAATATTTTTCTTTCTCAACATATACAGATCATACTAAACAGAAACATGAAAGCCAGTTATGTACATTAGAACAATATTTAAAAATTATCTCTGAACAAGATTTAACTTTTTGGTTTCTTGGAATTATTTTTATTAGTTATTTATAGATAAGAACTCACTCTGTCAGCTGGGCTAGTGTGTGGTAGCATCATCATAGCTCACTGCGACCTCAAATTTCTGGGCTCAAGCAATTCTCTTACCTCAGCCTGTTAGTCCCACAGCACCTGGCTAATTTTTCTATTTTTTTGCAGAGACAGGGTTTTGGCCTTCCTCAGGCTATTCTCTTCTGTTTTTTTTTTTTTTTTTTTTTTTTTTTTTGTGGTTTCTGGCCAGGGATGGGTTTGAACCCACCACCTCCAGCATATGGGGACAGCGCCCTGCCTTTGAGCCATAGGCTCCACCCCTCCTCAGGCTATTCTCAAACTCCTGGTTTCAAGTGATCCTCCTGCCTCAGCCTTTCCAAAGTATTAAGATTACAGGCGTGAACCAGGGCATCTAACTCGTTTTTTGGAATTCTTGAAATCTAGAGTTTGTCTTGTATTGGTAATAATAGAAAAATTTAAAAAAGGAATGCCAAAGTTAAAGGAAAAACATTTGGTGAAAGATTTGCAACCTGTCTCTCCGGATATGGTATTTAGGAAAAGAAAAGACTAAGAAAATATTTTAGGAAGATTTGATCTCCCAGTAAAACTACATTGGACTTATAAGAACCTATCATTTGTAAAAAACCCAGTCAAGTCCAATGAATGATTGGTTTGAAATTTCTGCCATAAACCATCATAGAATCTACTCCAATTTGGGATTGTGATTCAAAATACAGTAGAGCCTCTGTAAGTTGACCACTTAAGGGACTAGAACAAACTGGTCAACATACAGAGTGGTTAACATAGAGAACTACACCCAGTGCACTGATATGTACACATGGTATATGTCCTGTCTATGAAAATTAGGTCAACTTAAAAGGAGGTGGTCAGTGCAGGGAGGTGGTCAACTACTGTCTACTGGACAGTGTTGGTTTATTGCCTCAGCTTTCCTTACCCCCTTGGAAATACAATCATAACTTTCAGCAAATGGAGAGCCAGAATTTTCTAACTGGAATCCATATTAGAAATCTCTCCTCTAGTGTTCTATGCTTAAAGACAGGGGGAAAAAAAATACAGGCCAGAAACATTTTATCCTGAGTTAAAACTTAAAAATCTGTATGCTAATAGGGTAGATCATTATAGTTCACTGTTAATCAGACAAAAATGACAATGCCCAACCTCTTCTTCCAGTTTCAGACTTAGTTAATGTTAATTCTCTTCTTACCATATTCTGTACCATCAAGGCAGCAAGAGAACCATATGTAAAGAAAAATGGGTAGATGGTTAAGCTGAATGGCCCTGTCCTATCTCTGCTGCAGGGAGAAGAAAATATCCCATCTCTACATACAGAATCTTACACAATTGCATAATATCATAGCTAGCATGAGAATCTAACTCTTCTTGTCCATAGCTGACCCATTTCTAACTATACCCTGAAAAACTGGAACAAGAAGGAGTTAGTTTGGACAAAAGTCTATAGGTTTCTGACCCGACAGAGAGTGATGGCTGATTCACATAGAATCATCATCTCTCTCTCTGCATCTGACAGTGAAAAGTTGCAAAGAGGTTTTAAATATTACACTTTTGCTTTCAACAATTAATCGTCAATTTTGCCTTATGTCCTTTTGCAAAGCTTTATGAGCAGGTGCTACGGCTATTTCTGGTCAGCAGAGTGACCTACTGGGAGATGTTATGCAGAGAAAAGTAAAACTGAATCTTCTTCCCTTAACATTTGATAAGGATAATACTTCTGGGAAAATATGCCAATTGCACCAATACTTTGTAGAATCACAAAATATTAGGTATCAAAAGAATCCTCTGTTGTTAGAACAAAAGAAATGTGTCAAGCTGGTTACTTATTGTGGTATTTAAAAGGTGGGATTTTTCAGATTTTTAGAGATAGTTATGGAAAGGGATAGACTATTAAAAGGGAGACAAGAACAAGAAACATAAAATAGGGGGCGGTGCCTGTGGCTCAAAGGAGTAGGGTGCAGGCCCCATATACTGGAGGTGATGGGTTCAAACCCAGCCCCAGCCAAAAACTGCAAAAAAAAAAAAAAAGAAGAAGAAGTAAAATAAAGGATAACATATATGCATTAAAACTAGGAACATTTTAGCTAGATATTTGAAATAATAGAAACATAGTTATATTACCCTTATAGCATCCTTGTTCTCATTTTAAGTTTTTAATGAAGGGAAGGGCAATTAGATGAGCATAAAAATCAATGACTATTTTATAGATACCGTGAGCCATTTAGTTACTATATATCTCTCCCTTGATATAGCTGAGGAAGCAATTGGTAGATTGAAATAAATTCTGGCCCAGTTTCAGCCACAATACAATAAATGCTAATTGGAACATGCTTTATGAAATTTTATAATAAAAGCTTTTCAGAATGTTTTTAAGTTACAGTATATTCTACGATGAGTTGAAAAAAGCTTTATCTACATAAAATGGAATAGGTCTTTCTAGGTATAAACTTTTAAAGTAAGTAATACTTTCTTAAGAATCAGCACTGAAGTCTGGTTATCTTTACAGACTTCTTAGCGACCCCTAAATTACCTTCCTCTTCATGCTTTGCTTTCTATACACTATATAGATAAGTGAACAAGAAAGTAAGTGGAGGGTACCTTGACTGCAAATATTGTTTTTACCTATCAAATAACCAATTCACTTTAAATACTGAAATGTTCCCCAGAAAGAAAAATAAGAGGAAAATAAAAGCATTTATATAGGGAAGGCAATAGTGTCATTCTGTAAACAGTGTCTAGACTTTTACTTTGGTCTTTTAAAATAAGCCATTTAATAGCTTCACGTGTCAAGTTCATCACATTTCCAAGTGCACTAACTCATGTATTCATTCGGGCACTCACAAGCTCACCAAACTCCACCGGAAAACAACTAGTGATTGGTGTAATCTGAATTGCAAGGCAAAATTCATTAGTTCTGATGGAAAATGTATCTTTTATATCCAGAGATTATGATGTAGTGATGGTAAATGCTTGATTATTTATAAAGAGTAAACAAATTGCCCACCTTGAATAGGCAAGGCAATTATCTAATTCTTGCAGCTAGCCAGTAAAATTTCAGACAATCAAACATTTCTTCCAGGATTCTTACAACTTACTTTAAAGAAAATAGGCTATATAGAGGAAAAATGACAATCTGTACAAGACCCTATTATCCAGAGTTGAGTTTCAAATTTTATTTAAATTTTGTATCTTACTTCTTTGAAGAAACAATATAATAACCGATGCTTTCTTTTAAGGGAAGTAGCAGGACTTGGGACCTTGTGTAATCTATTTTATACAAGTCGAATCTACCAATTAAAAAGGGATCTAGAAAAGTTATCACCCATATTCATCCCTGTTTTTAACTAAGGATGTCATGTGACCAAGGCATCAGAGTACACATATATCACAGATCTGAATTCCATTGACATAACCAAAGATTCACGAACTATACCTTATTTGTTCTTTTTAAAAAAGTATTTTCCGCTAAGCAAATTTAACATCTGACACTACTTCTTTAGTATTTTAATAAATAATTGTTCTTAAATTCTGTAAGAAAGTACTCTCAACACTATCATTTAAAAAAATTATGTTAAATATCTGTAATAGCCAAGTATTCATACATCACAATTTTCTCAAGACTATCCTGGATATAAATCTAGCCTAGGCTGTAAATTTTGCTATCCTTATCAAAAGTGCCATAGAATATTATATGGTAACCCTAGTAACGATCAAATATCAATTAGAATTTAGAGGTCTCAAAAGTTCTGTTCTTCAGATTCTTCATTAACCCGAATAGACAAATTGAGCTGAAAACCCTTTAGGGGTTTTCTGTATAATTTTAAAATTCTGTGATTCTTTTGTTCTAAATCAGAGTGCAATGAAATTATTCAAATAAAAACTACTTTAGAAAATTTGACTTTGAGGTAGACTGAATTTGTCACATTCTTTTAAAACCCATTTAAATGAGAAGGTCTTCAACTTTTATTCAGCATGGGTTAGTATGGAGAATATACAAATTTTAAAATTTGTGAATTCTTTTAAAGTATTTTTGCATTGTCTTAAAGGAGGATTTATTAGAGTCATCAAAAGAAAGCCATGAAAATGATTGTAGGATTAGATGAGTTCCTTTTTGGAATAAGTAATTTACAAAAGGAAAAGGCCTCAAACAGGAAAAATAGTTTTATCAAAGGCAAAGGTGCAACTCGTCAATTCATTAATTTCTTCAACTATGATGCTTTCCATAATAAATTAGCACAATTCTCAAAATGGTATTATGGGGGGCAACAGTAAAGTTGAGCATTTGTGTAGTACAACGATATACAAAAATCACAATCGGGTGTGAAGATTACATATTTGCACATACCCATACAACACTGTTCAAAACATTCACAACATTTTCCTCATTGTTTTTCACACTTTATTTTTGTAAACTGCTATTTCTGTAACAATGACTTTGGACAAAGACTTCATTTTTTAAAATGTGTATGTATTTTCTTTATAAAAAGAGCTACTAAGATATTTCCTTTGCTGTGTTCCCTTTACAAGTTATTATCTGAAGTACTTCTTAGAAAGAGCAATGCCATGGTGTCCAGAATTTTGACTAGTCCTTAAACAAATCTAAAGATGGATGTTGAAGCCTTCATAAAGAGTGTATTTTGGGGTGTGTGACATCAGTATATATCTAATTTCCAATTTATAAAATACCCTGAGTTCAGCTACCTGTAGAACCATGCATATATATCAACCATATAACACTCTGCCCACTGTCAATAAAGTAAAGAGTTTTATAAGAAACCAAGGCCAACCACTTCTGGGGAAACCTGTTCATGGAATATATTTTAGAATACTTTGTTCTACAAGCAACGTTAAGACAGAAATTGCTGAAATATTTGATATGAATTCACTTATCTAAATTTCTAACAGTGTGATAACAGCAAGTAGATATAAAAAGCAGGCTACCAAAATAGGAAATTATAACCATGAAACCTATAAGGCCTGAAAGTAGAGATGTTTTTTCTAAGCAGTACAATTCTCAAAAGACATTTCTGTGTTTTTGTTATGTATTTATCCAGATACATTTCAGGAGAGGAAAAGAATTTTTTTTTTTCTATTGAAGTGAGCCGTAAGCTATTCAGTCCACTCATGGATAGGGAAAGACCTTTTCAAATAAATATAGTTCAACATCTATTCATAAACGCCCATCACAAAAACTTCCTATCATATATATTCTTCAGGTAAATGGTATATGCTGAATGTTCACTTATGCATTAGTGAAGAAAGTCAGATAGAGCAGAAACAAAGGTTTTGAAGTCATTCATGTTGCGTACCAAAAATACCAGGTATTGGAAATCATTGGACAGCTGATATTTACTGGTAACCAGAGGCCCCGAATAGACAACTTAAAAGATATTTGAGCGCGAATGTGCGTGTCTCTCTATGTGCTTATGTGTCCACACGTGTAAATAAAGTAACCTACTAGTTATCTCTTTTTACTCTCAGCCTGTCAAAAAACCCTGTCAGCTGCAAAGGCGATAAGGGGGGCAGTTAAAAGAAGATACTGGAGCCTTAAGCTTCTTAATGTGCCAAGAATCAATCCCCTGAAAGCAAACAACTTGAAAAAGGGTTCTATGTATTTAGGAAATCTCTGAGGCTCCCTTCCTGCTCTGTGAGAGCCGGGGCTGGTGCTCAAGTTTTCTCACCCTAACGACCCCTGAAGCAGCCCCGAGGGATTGCAAAACAAGGCCGTTACACAAGGCAGCTTGCTAATTGAGAAGTTGATCGGGGGTAGAGAAATCCTGCTTTACCACGTTAAGTGTCGAAATCAAGCATGACTAGATTGACGTCGCCAAATCACCGTCTGGAGGCCGCTCCACGCCAGGAGCAGCAGGGCTTTTCACACCTGATAGGCCCTCACTCTATCTACATCAAGTCACATTAGGAGAGGAATGTATTACGAAGGAACGGAGCCCCTGCCCCTGAGAGCCTTACTGCGCGGCTTAATTGCTGCCTCTCGGCTTCCCCCAAGTCGTGTGCACGTGGAGGACCTGCCGCTCACCCTCACCCGCTCCCTTCCCAAAGCCACCTCTCTTCCAACCTGCTCTTCGGATTTGTTCCATTATTATAAAAATGTATTAAAACAAGACCTAGCTCCAGAGGAAGTTAGAGGGAGACAGTTTTAAGGGTTGGGAATCTTGTACTAATGTTTCTCCATCATATTGGTTTAAATCACAGGACCCTTGGAACAGTTTACAAGCGATGGCTTTTCCAGCCTTTTATTTTTAAATGAACCTGCAGATAGAGGACGTATGATCAATGAAAACGCCCGGCTGGCGGATAGTGATTTAGACGCGGCGCCGTGTGCAGAGAGGAGAGACCTTCTGCTTTTGAACCTTGAGTCCCCAGTCACGGATTTGCTGCTCTCCAACCTAAAATCTCCTGTGACAGATGGCATAATAGATATTCCCGACAGCACAGACTGGCAGGCTGATATTACTTAGTATTTCCCCCTCCTCACCCCCCATACTCTTATTTCTGACAGGTTCAAAGCACTTAACCAGCACTGTGTTTTAGGTAGGGGATAAAACCTGAATTAGGAATTTTTCCTCTCTTATTTCTACCACTTTTTTTTAAAATTAAATCTCAATGTTCTTACTGATACAATGGAGTTAATTCCTATCTGTCCTCTGTTAACTACAGGGCATGTGGAGGGGAAAATAGTTCTTTCTAACTGCAAAGGTTTTCCTGGCCATTAGGAAAAAAATTCTTATATGGATTTGTTTCAGAAAAATTCATCCTTACTATACTTATTGAAAAAGAGTAGGTGGCCTTCATTCTGTAGATGGGGAAACAGAAGCAAAGAGCCAGCAGTGTCTCATCTAAGGTCTCACAGTCATCAGTACGGGATAGAAACCTGCCAAACGCTGTGTGTTCTGACACCCAGCCCGATGCTCACTCTATGAGCTTTCCTCTCTTACCCTCAGTCAAAGTATAACACATAGTGTGACAAACGAGTAACGAAAAGAAAAACAAAGAATACACGAGGGAAAAGGATTTTTTTTTTAAACCTAGCAAAATAGGACAGGGCAATCCACAGTCCATACGTCTGTAGGACGCTTCCAAGTTGTAATCTAAATCTCATAATGTCTCTCGTGTTTCATAAAAAGCCCAACATTCCCTCTTGCAGCTCAAAGTTAATAAATGAACCCACGTAAACAAACTCCCACTGACATGGAGGCTTTGCATATTTTCCAGAACCTGTGTATACCATCCATTTCCACACACTGATGGGGACGCTACGAAGAATTTCTAATGGAAGAAAAGCAACTCAAAGTCTTAGTCCTCTCCGATCATTGCATCTCAGCAAATTAGACAAATCAGTCACAAGATTTGCCTGTGCTTACATTTTAAAGAAAGCTCTCAAATCAATATCAATATGAAATTGGGTCCATTATGTAAAGGGCTTAGCATGTCAGAGCTAATGTTTCTTGAGCCCTGTCTCTGCACCAGACACCAGTCTAAGCATTTCACAGAGGTTGTTAGTGTTCACAACAGCCAAATGGAGCAGATGGTAGTATATTCCCCCCATTTTATAGATGAGGAAAAGGAGGCATTCCTAATTATGTAACATGTCCAGGGTCACACAGATGAGTAATTGGAGAGCTGGACTCCACACACTCAGCCATTTAGATCTCCCTCTCGTCTCAACAGAATACCAGAAGGAACCCCAGGGGTGATCCTCTTACAGATCACTTTTTGCTTCTTGACCTCCGGGAAGTGCTTATCTTTAAAGCTGAAATCTGTCTCCCTAGACTTTCTGCTCTCCGGGGCCTTAGCGAACAGGCCTAGCTCTCCCTCTGCCCTTCTCTTCTGCGGACTATGTTTCCCCCTCCCCCGATGTACAATGTCCAAATGATGTTTTCCCCTCCCCCAATGTACAATGTCTAAATGAAACTTTAAACATCTGCAAATTTCTCAAACCAGAGGTCTCAGATGCATCTGTGACTGTTCCTCCTCTCCTCAGACTCCCAAATCTAACCTGCCTACCTCTTACAAGAGAGTAAATCTTTTTTTGATCTTAGTGACCCACCTCTAGTACACATCACTTCTCCCTTATGCTTAAGGTACAACCTCTGAGCTGAATGAAGATCTTTTCCACCAGCCTGTCCTGCCCTGTTCTCTGCCTTCCACTTTGCATCCAGAAACCTTTCTGTAACACAGATGCAATCTGTTGACCCTGCTTAGAACTTTCTATAGCTCCCCACTGTGTACAGAATAAATACGGAGAAGCATGAAAGGTCCAACCTGTCTGTCTTCCATCCCACCACTGAGCTTCACCTGCCATGTGCTCCATCCTCCCTCTAGTCCCCATCTATTTTCATGCCTGATTTATCTACCACTCCTGACTGTTGAGTCCCTGCAAAGTCTATTCTTCTTGGAAATCTACTACTCCTTTCCTATATGTAGTTCAAATGTGAGTGGACATCTCATGAAGCTCCTTTGATTTCCTTGAGGCAGCATGAATAACACCCTTCCTTGGGTATTTCAACCTTTGTTTGCAGTACTACACTGATCTTTCAGAATGTCTATCAGCTGTGTCCCTCTGTTTGTCTCTTTCTTGCAGACAATAAGCTCCCCGATAGTTTACCCTGTCCTTTATCCAGCACGAGATATTCATATACCCCCCAAATACCAACTTACAGAGTAGGGGTACTGCTGGAAATTAACACTCTTCCCCTGTCATTTAAATGGGTGTCATATAGAAATTTTGCTTACACCCATAGAGTAGTACCACCTATTTAAAAATCCCATTTTAAACTTGGAGATTAGTGGATATAAGACTTGTAGGTGGATGTCAAATATAAAGAATTTGAAGCTGTTACAAAGAAATGATCATAGTGCCCCCTCCATGTTCTTTCCTGGACTATCTCTTTTGGAAATAACCAAATAAGGGCAAAGCTCCACTAGAAGCTTGTTAGGCAATATCGGCATCTACTTGTTGAAACTCAGCACCCATTAGGTTTGTCTTTGATCAAATTCAAGATGGGTTAGGTGCCAACAGGTCAGAAGTCTGCTATGAGCAGCTGCAGAAAGCTTGTGGCTGCTATCATCTGTATCCATCATGTCTGGTCATAGTTCTTCACTACCATCACCCCTTTACTCTGAAGAGTTAACGAACAGCATAGGTGATGATATTACCTACCTCGCTTAGGCAGCCAGCTCAGAAGGTGGGTAACACTCATCTGCAGGTCGTGCAGAAGCAAATCTTATATTTTCAAGATCTACTCCTAAATGTCCTTTTCAGATTTGGGGACCTTCTTTTCTCACAATTCTTCCATGAAGCTTTCCTAAATAAGTTCAGTTATTACAAACCCAGTTTCCTAATGAGCTGGCAGGTATTTTTCTTTATCCTATGTGTTGTCACTTGACTGCATTTATTTAAGTGTTCCTAAATATTTTGTTCTCCCCCATTCTCCCCTCCTACCCTTCAGTTGTCCATATTGACTGAGTACCTATGCTCTTCCAGAGTTTCTTCTAGATTCTGGATATAATAAAACAAGACATTTCCCTGTCCTCAAAACATTGGCCATCTAGTACTGGACAGATAGACAAGAAAGCATAATGTCAAACACAAAT
Organism: Galagoides demidoff; assembly: GCA_963574575.1. Classification (NCBI taxonomy): domain Eukaryota; kingdom Metazoa; phylum Chordata; class Mammalia; order Primates; family Galagidae; genus Galagoides; species Galagoides demidoff. Next base: position 31,923 of record CAUYQV010116776.1, read on the forward strand.
AGTACATTCTCTCTCTCTCTCTTTTTTGTTAAACAAACCATTCTGCACATATCTGGAAGAGGATTTTTCCTTAAAGCACTAATTTCCTTATGTCACTCATCTGCTCTATAACTTACATATTACCAGCGTAACAATATTCAGACTGCTCAAAACAGCTCCCTGGGTTAATTCTGAAAGGCCCTGGTTTTTTGACCTTCTTCTAAATGAGCCACCTAATTATGACTGCCAGATTTAGGGTCCACAAATATAGCATGGGATTTTCTTAGACTATATATATATATCTTTAACTGTTATTTATCTGAAATTTGAATTTAACTGGGTAAACTGTATTTTCTCTGGCTACTCTACAACTAATTGAACCAGACCCTTTTCCTCACTGTTACGTTTAACTTTCTCTCTCTCTCATCATAGCTCACAGCAATCTCAAACTCTTGGGCTCAAGAGATCCTCTTGCCTCAGCCTCCTGAGTAGCTGGAAATACAGCGCCCACCCCCAGCTATTTTTAGAGATGGGATCTTGTTCTGGCTCAGGCTGGTCTTGAACCCGTGAGCTCAAGCAATCCACCTGCCTTGGTCTCCCAGAGTGCCAGGATTACAGGCGAGAGTCACCATGCCCAATCCCAGACAGCTACTTTCATCTGAAGTGTATTCTCTCTAACTAATCCAGACCAATCTCATCCCCTCCCAGAAATCTTCCCAGGTAAAAGAAGACCGTGCTTTGCTCTGAACCCTTATAGTCCAATTAAACTTAGAAAATGTTAAGTAACTACCTGAAGGCACAGTACTACAATTTTCTCGAATTCATGTACATGGAATTTTTGGAGGATTCTAAGAGAATTTTTTTCTTCCAAAGGATGTAGAAACTACTCAAGTTTGAGAAACACTGCTTTTTACTTAGTAGGCCTAAACAATATAAATTAAAAATTACTTCCTACCTCTTTAACTTTAAATTGGGTGGGGGGAGAAAGATGAGAGTCAGGCAGAAGGGACGGAAGAGACAGGAAGGGAGGAAGCAGCTGAGATCTCTCTGGTGTAGACATCTCAGGCTGGCCCACACTCAGTCTGACCCTGGCTCTAAAAATCTCAAAGCCCTACAATAAAAATCACATTAATGCACTAAAAGAATAGATTCAAGAAGAAATTATTCATAGTTACACACTTAACAAAGTCTCATTTGAAATAAAAAGCCAAAAAAAGTACTTTATTCTAATGAAATCTATTGCATTGCTAGGGTCTAGTATATTACTTTTATATATACTCTTGGCAGAATATATCATTATAAATAGGTGACCTTTTCCAACCCAAATACTCTCTAGAGGCTAATTTTTTTAAAAAAGGTATTGATTATAAAGGTCATAAACTTCCATAGGGATTTTTTAAAGAGAACAAAATGTTTTCCCTTCTAGTATTAAGTTATATATATTCTCTTAGATATATACTATTTATATATTTGGCATAATCATCATTAAATGGTTTGGCTGTTTTCCAGCAGAATTAAGAAATCAAGAACAGGGTGGCACCTGTGGCTCAAAGGAGTAGGGCACTGGGTCCATATACCGGAAGTGGTGGGTTCAAACCTGGCCCCAGCCAAAAACTGCAAAAAAATTAAATAAATAATAATAATAATAAATAAATAAATAAATAAAAGAAATCAAGAACAAAGAAATATCCAATTTCTCTATTTGTTCAGAAAATTATAATCAAAAAAATAATAAGCATGCTTCTTAGTGACCTCTTTGGTGAGCCTCAAAACAAAATTAAAACCTAATGTGCCTGATACAACTGACAAGAAACAAGTTTCTTGGTAGGTTCTATGGACACATAAGCTTCCACAGATACATGTAATTAACAATTTAGTGATGATAAATTTAATACAGATGTAAAAGTGAATAGTTCCCTTCTTTCTTATTTGTCAGCATCAAGGCTTAAGGATTACAGTAAGAAGTTTTCAGAGTATGAGGCATGGTTATGACTAGATAATAAAGACGCTAGGTCTTAAAGAAAGACCACATTGGTATAATCGTCTAGCTTAAAAGACACACAGAAGGAAGATCCTGCCTTCTCCTCTACTCTCCACCCCACCTACCCATTGGGCATTCAGTAGGAATTCAGCAATTTTTGATCTTGTTTTTCCAGTAGAAATTGTATTTCAGATATCCATGGAGTGAGTGAAAGCTGTACTTTACAGAAAAATACGGGCAAATAAATGTAGAAGGAGTAAGAGGATGATAGAATAACTTTGCAATCTGTACTGACTTGTATAATAACTATCAAGTGTTATTTGAACCTATTAGGTTGGTCAATGGCAAACTGGTTTTCATGTAATACTTCATAGGATCCTTTCTGGACACAATGAGAAAAGTGTAACTGTACAAAAGCGGGATCAGCTTCTCCATAACCAACTTTATTGTCGCTAATAGTGAGACGACAGATAATAAGTATTTCCTGATGTGATACAGTATGACAAACATTTATTATGCATTCTAAAATAAAATATACACGTGAATTTGCTCAGACCTTTAGAGCAACTTCTGTTTTGCTGGAAGCATGAAGGATAAGACCAGGAACAAGATCAATGATACCACAAGGATGATCTCCATCAAAAGCAGAGTGTGGAACACTCTACAGGACAATTTCTATAGTCTCTTTCATAAGTGAATGTCATGAAAAAATGACAGTGTTCAAGATTAAGGGAGATTGAATAGATACAACACTCAGATATAAAGTGCAATTCTTGATTTAGAAAGGCAATCTGGGAGAATGTTTCTGGGGACAAATAGAGAGATCTGAATATGGACCAAGTACTAAATTATACAAAAATTTTCCACCATGGAAAAATAAAGATCATAGATGGAAACGATTAGGTTACAAAACAGTAGGTAAAATACAACTTCAATTTGATAAAAATACATAGATGTATATAAATACAGGTAGAAAAAGATTTGGAATATAACCATCATTATTTTTATTAGATAGAGAAGGCTCTGTTAGAAGTATAGCATTTTTGTTTATCAGTATTATTGAATTCTCCACAATGTACTTATGCTTCTCATGTGATAAAAGTTTATTAAATTTGAATATAGAGTAATATGGAATGGATCATCCAGAATTGACATTTTTTAACATTTTATCTTATTTATTTAAATCAAATTATAATACATTATTTATTGAATAAATTAAATACAACACATTCATTCATTCTTCAAGCTTATGCTATCCTATAGTCAATTTTCTCCAACCTACAATTAATCAACATTGTGAATACTGTTAGAAAACATTGGTTACTTGGAGAGAACCAAGAGAAGTTCATCGGTGTTTAGAGTTAAGTCACTGACAATTCAATTGGAGATTACAGGCCCAATTTAGGGGACCAGAGAGTAAGACCTCTGAAGCCCTGTCCTCTGTCACTATGCAGCCCATGAGAAAGGGATTGAAATTCACACTAGCTGGATTTGAATCTAGTTCCTCCTCTTGTACCTTGGGAACTTTTTGACTAATAACTTAATAATGCTCAATTTCAGGGTCATTGCTGCTAAAACAAGTTAAGAAATACTGTCTTTCTCAAGGGCTTAGAGATTCTTTCTGTAAATCACTTAGCTGAGTACATTGGTCATTGAAAATATCTCATAAATAGTACTAAAATATGAGGTATGCAAAGCAAAAATTTATTTATTTTTTATTTTGCTGTTGTAGTCTCAGTCCCTTAAAAAATCCTATTATAGATAACATTGAAGATTAAGAAATAAATATTTCCTTGAGAAATATTTGCCATGGTCTGAGTTTCATTCTGTAGACTTCATTTCACAATGTTAAAAAAACATTATAGACAATATTATAGACAATATTCAAGATTAAGAAATAAATATTTCCTTGAGAAATATTTGCCATGATCTGAGTTTCATTCTGTAGACTTCATTTCACAATGTTAAAAAAAAAAAACCCTTAAATTCCAACGGTATTATAACAGCCCTACCTCAGTCCAGTTGATATTTTTCTGTTATTTATCCAGTAGATGTGGACACATAGAGGACAATCTTTTTAGCAGAATTTTCCTTAAAAAAAAAAATTCTTGGGTGGCACCTGTGGCTCAAAGGAGTAGGGTGCCAGCCACATGTGCCAGAGGAAGTGGGTTCAAACCCAGCCTCAGACAAAAAACAACTGAAAAAAAAATTCTTCATGTAAATACTGGCCCCTGAAGTGAATGTATTTTAACTGTTGTATGTCATTTTTAATTTCTTTTCTTCTCTATCTCTAAACAGTTATTTTTGGCATAGAGTAAAACTATAAATTCCATTTACTTTTTCTTTAATATAGCTACTATGCTAAATTTTCTTATCAATTTGAGTTTTTCTAATTAATTGTAAAGAAAATAATTCTCTTTCTAATGTTCACATTGATTTCGTTTTCTTATCTTATTACATTGTCTAAAAAAATTAAATATGGTGACAATAGCATATATTCCTGACCATTTCTTAACCTTAATAGAAATGATTTTAGTATAAACTGTTTTTTAAATTTGCAGTTGGGCTTCAGTACATTTTCTTAATGGTATTTAATTAGTTTCCTCATACCTTTAGTTGGAAGGTTTGAAATGCCTGATGATTTTCATAAGATTCCTTTTTGGCACATACGACTATAGCCACGATATTTCTTCCTCTAGTTTGATAATGTAACAAATGAGATTGAAACAGACTCTGGTGTTCATTCCTTGCATTCTAGAAATAATCTTACCTGTTCTTAGTGTATTACTCATTTTGTACACTGATCGACTATTTTTTAGTTCTTTTCAAGATTTTATATTTACACTCAAAAATGAAATTAGTTTGTATAGATTTTATATGTTGTCTTTATCAAGTCAAGGTTCTATACTAGAACTATGTTAATTTTGTATGAGTTTACTTTTTAGACATTTTGAGGTTCCCATGTGACATCTAATTGCAGATACCAAGGAAGTTTCCAGATACACACTGTGTAAGCTTGAAGGAAAGTACTGGGCTGCAAGTCGGGATTTAAAAGTTGTTGCAAAAGAGTTTCCATTTAAAAAATTTTCTTTGTATGAATGCTGGACCCTAATGCAAATGTATTTTAACAGTTTTATACCATTCTTAATTTCTTTTCTACTCTACTTCTAGCCAGTTATTTTTGGCATAGACTAAAACTATAAATTCTATTTACCTTTTCTTTTATCTAGCTACAGTGCAAAATTTCCTTATTAAAACTACGAAGACAAGTAAGACCTCCTAGGAAAAAGACATGTATCACAGTAAGATTGGTGTTTCGAGGGTACCATCCTTCACTTTTTTTAAGTATGTAATGTGGACGAGTCACCCAGAAAATAATCAAAACTGTGTAGTTCACGGAATCCAAGACAGTAGAAAGGTTTTAAAGAGGAGTGCTCAACACTGCAAAAATAGAAAAAAGACTGTAAGATGATTCCTATGAAAATGCCCATTGACTTTAGGGATCAGACATCTTAGACAGCAGTAGCAGCACAGTGATTAGAGGCAGAAGCCAAATCGCAAGTGAGTGAGCAGCAAATGATGCTGAGAAAGTATCAAGGATACTGGCAAGGATAGACGAGAAAGAAATCGGGTACCACTGACCTACATTTGAAGGATAAAGAATACTTTTCCAGGATATGGAAATCTTGGGTACATTCATATGTTGAGAGTCAAGAAACTACAGAAAAGAAGATTTAAAGATACTGAGAAGAAAGGGAGATACCTCCTAAAATGAAAACCCATAGGGTCTTGGAGGGAATAGAGCCAAGTATACAAAATTGGCCTTCGAAGGACTAGAAGCACGTCATTCCCACAGATGGACTAAAAAAACTTAAGGATAAATGTGAAAGTGGAGGCAATATAAATAGTGATAAGACAGATTTGCATCAAACACGACATAAAGCATCAGGGACTATCAATCTATGGTATGTTCTTGTTTCTAGGAATGCTTAGCCACAAGGTAGGCACAGATAAAAATGGCACGGGGGCGGAGGGAGGGTGTGGGGCATACCAGTGCTAGAGCTTTAAGTGAATGCTGAGTTGGCCCAGGATTGGAAGGAGACATGAGGACAGAAGGGATGAGGACTTGTCTGATCAACAGTTCGGTTCACACAGGGCAGGAAAAAACAGAAGTCTCAAAGATTTGAGCAAGTTAGGAAAAAAAGATGTAACAGGGCAGCTGAGTGTCTAAAACCAAAGATCAGTGGTCTCACAAGTGAGACGGGATGATGCGATGAAGTTTAGGATTCCTGTAGCAAGGCATTATATGTGACTGTGGGACAGAAGGTTCAAGGAGGTTCAGCAAGTTAGGGTTTGGTTTCCCCTGGGTCAGCTCCAAGCCTTTCAGAATCTCCTGTAATTATAGCAAGAGGAGAGTGACCGCAAGAAGAAAGGGTCAAAGGCAGTACCCTTTGGCTAGTAGTAGATCGTGTGAGTTTTGTGGAGGATGGATTTTTATTAGCAAGTGAAGAGAGTTGTGTGTATCTAAGAGAATGTCAGCTTTTCCTCTTGGCTTCATGGAACACGGGATTTACTCAAGTAAGAAGTACTTGGCTCCTGCTGATAGTTGAAAGGGAAATTGTAAGAGAGGCAAGTTTCAATTATAGCAATGGATGAAACCCAGTTAAAACAATATTTTGATGGAAAAGCAGCTTGCCAAAAGATTGTGGACATAGGAAAGGTTATTGACAAAGACATGAGGTTTCCAGAGCAGCTAGTAGAAAAATGTTGAGTGAAGGGAACAGGAGAAATATACGTGTTATAGAGAACGAGAAAAGGAAGGGGAAGGAGACATTCAGAATTAACACTGGGGGGGAAGGAGTGGTGGGAGGGTGGTTTTGCCTTCCACTCCGGGATGACTAATTATCGGGTTAAGAGGCCTGTTTAGAAGTGGTTGGCATCAAATATCTTAAATTTGGCATGGTAAGCATCTCAGAAAATATCCTGCTTAATTCACAGGAAATTGTAACAGTCACTGTGAGGTTCAAGAAGAGGCAAGCAAGCCCTTTCCCTGTAGGGGCGCTTTCCACCTCACATGACACCCAGTTAGGCTGAAAGGTCCCAGAAGATTTCTGAAGCACAGATATAGCCAGTGTGTGTGGGTTGAGTGGTGGTGATCCCCTCTTCAAGTATTCAGAATGTGAAGAAACACTGTCAAACACCTGAGCCAATTGCATGGATGAAACGGCCTGGTCAGTTATTTGAAACTAGAATTTTATGGTTCTGACCAGGAGTCAACAGACTCACGGCTTGACTGCCACATTAGAATGAGTTGCCAATATATTTTTTTTTTTTTGAGACAGAGCCTCAAGCTATCCCCCTGGGTAGAGTGCCATGGCATCACAGCTCATAGCAACCTCCAACTCCTGGGCGCAAGCAAGTCTCCTGCCTCCACCTCCCAAGTAGCTGGGACCACAGGCGCCCGCCACAACGCCTGGCCATTTTTTGGTTGCAGCCGTCATTGTTGTTTGTCGGGCCCAGGCTGGGGATTCGAACCCGCCACCTTAGGTGTACATGGCTGGCGCCTTAGCCGATTGAGCCACAGGCGCCGAGCCAGTTGCCAATATTTTAAATCAAAGCTATTTCATTCAAATTTCTAGGGAAGAAAACCACTTCATACAGAGAAATCAACAATGTTAGGCCCACAACTTACAGCCTGCTGCAGTTAGGCCAGGCTTCCCTTTTGGATGGTGCGTGGGAGCCCAGTTCCCTACATTGCTGTACCTGCCAGCTACTGGAAGCCGAAGCCATCTGAGTTTGTAATTCCTGTCTCAGTGCTTGGTGAGTTAAATAATTCAGTCTATTTTATTTATATGAAAGCACCATTGCAGAAATAAGCATTTCTTTTTTTTTGAGACGGAGCCTCAAGCTATCCCCCTGGGTAGAGTGCCATGGCATCACAGCTCATAGCAACCTCCAATTCCTGGGCTCAAGCGAGTCTCCTGCCTCTGCATCCCAAGTAGCTGGGATCACAGGCGCCTGCCACAATGCCTGGCCATTCTTTGGTAGCAGCCATCATTGTTGTTTGGCGGGTCCGGGCTGGGGATTCGAACCCGCCACCTTAGGTGTACGTGGCTGGTGCCCTAGCCGATTGAGCCACAGGCGCCGAGCCGAAATAAGCATTTCTTATTGCTTCAAGAAATAAGATTTGCATATGTGTTTATATTTTTATAAAATGGAGGCTGGGGGAGGCCCGATAGCTCACACCTGTAATCCTAGCACTCTGGAAGGCCAAGGCAGTTGGATTTTGAGCTCAGAAATTCGAGATCAGTCTGAGCAAGAATGAGACTCTGTCTCTGATAAAAATAGAAAAACCAGCTGGGCATTGTGATGGGCGCCGATAGTCCCAGCTACTTGGGAGGCTGAGGAAAGGGAATTTCTTGAGCCTGAGAGTTGGAGGTTGCTATGAACTATGACACATGACAATCTACCCAGGTGACAAAGTAAGACTCTATCTCAAATATAAGTAAATAAACAATAAATACAAAAATAAGCATCCAAAAAAATGGAAACTGGGCACAGTGGCTCATGTCTATAATGTCAGGACTTTGGGAGGGACAGGAAGATTGCTTGAGTCCAGGATTCAGAAAAAAGTCTGGGTAATCCAGTAAGCCTGGGCAATACAAAAATCTAAATTATTTTGACACATATGGCGATGTGCACTGGAATTTCTAGCTACTCAGAAAGCTGAGGCAGGAGGATCCCTCGATGCCAGGAGTTCAAGCCTCCAGTGAGCTGTGATTGAGTCACTGTACTTCAGCCTGGGCAACAGACTGAGATCCTATCTCAAAATAAATAAATAAATAATTTTTTAAAATGGATTAACATTATGCTAAATAATCGCATAATCATAAGGATGGATATCATAGAACATAAAAGGTTACATTTGCTATCTTTATCCTAAAAAGAGGGAGCATAAATGTTGTTCTGAATATTGTTTCCAAATATTATTCACATCCATATGTTATATAATATTTAGCCTGGATAATTAATTTCATCACATCTCATGCACAGGGCCCTGGGCTCTTACCTATATTTTGTTTCCATTGTAGTTCACACATTTCCATTATTTAAACTATGTAATTAGAATGATTTCAAAGATAATCCTCAAATGATATAAAGAGGGCCAGATACCACAATAAAGGGAAAATATGGGTAAGAAAATACAAAAGACTGGGGATTCTATTAACATATCATGCAGATCTAAACAGTTGTTAGAAAGCCAATTTGACCTGGGCTTCCTAGGAAACAAAGAAAAGAGGAAAATTATAAACAAATATATGATTCACAAGACCCAAGAAAAGTGCCATTTAATGCTTTGTTGTCCCAGAAACTTTTCCTATGTTAAGATTTGAAGGAAATGTCACCCCTGAGTCTGCAGGACATTGTGTGATAGATATAACAAAGTCCACAACAGCATCCTTACGACACTAGAGATTTTACAGCTGTTTATTAAATAAATGTGAAATATTTTTCAACAAAGGTGAATGAGAAAACTGATGATGTACAATGCCGTGAAAAATTCTGAGGAGCCAGAAGAACAGAGTTCAAGGCCAAGCAGACAGCTCTCTGGATTGATCTAAAGGATAAATTTTAAAGCATTGGAAGGAATAGTTTAACAGCCAGTAATCTGCCACAAATAGTATTTCCTTCAGACGATTTCTTAAAAAATGAAAACAGAGAAGCAGCATTTGAAGTTGTAATCTCTGGTGGGAACACAGAGTGCTGAGATACCAGGACAGGATAAAGTCCACACAGGGAATTTAAGAAACGTAACTGCAACTTGTGCACAAATGGAGAACCTCTGCCGCTGGGGTAAGGAGAGTCGAGCATCACAGTCTTCATCAGCCTGCATTTCTGGGTCTACTCCAACATACAGCTGAGTCACAGAGCTCTGGACAATGTGTCTGGACACATTCCACACTAGGCATTACCTCTATATCCACGGGAAAATCTGTTGTGTAATATTGTCAGATTACGGCCAACTGAATTCTGGAGGACATTTGCAAAGACACTGCATTTCATCTTTGGATAACCTTTCTTGGCAAGACCAACTGCTTCCCAAGGCCCATCCTAGCTTACGGGAATTAAGCACATACCATCAAGGCAGGGAAATCAAGATACACATCTTTTGACTGCCCACAGCAGTGGATTTTTTTTTTTTTTGACTTCTCTAGTACCTGAGTTAAGCTCCTTACAGCTCAGATTATTTATTAGATTGCTTCTGTAACCTTTCTCTCCCCCAAAGGAACAAGTAAGCCATACACAGTTGGCGTCAAATATTCCTGGATGACAGATTTGCTTTTAAAATGGTAAAATTAGATAATATATCTCATATAAATTCATGGAATTCTCTTCCCTAATGATAGAGTCATGTGATAGCTTCAAAACACATGCTTTATCAACATTCAGTAGCAGTTGATTCATTAGAACATTCTGTACTCTTCTGAAACTCAAACATGGCTCGTCACAGCTTATACTGGGTTATTTTCCTTCTCGAAAGGTCTTGCTACAAAACCAACGCATTAACTACCAAACTATGCCCAAGAGGATACTTGGACAGTGGCTTACATTTTAAATTGTAGTAATTGTGGATGCTGCTGACCCGTCAATCTCAAATATATTTATGAGCTACGCACACAAAAAAATGAAATGAACAAAGTGATTCCGATGAACCAGCTCTGACTACCCATTTTAAGAAAATCACTGGGTGTGCCTAGGATCCAATGCTAACAATTCGTTACGCACTGCAGTGTTAACAGCTTTCTAAATGGTAAGTAACTGTTTAAAAATTCCAAAGCATTCTTAAAATGTTTCACTTAAACATTTCTGCAATAAAATCTTATTGAACTGTTGCTTTCATTAATTTTCTACAGACTGGAGAGCAAAGAATTCAGTTTGATTTTTTTTTTTCCTTTTAACTTTGCCTATTACTAGAAAATAAACTGTGCCTCTTTTTTAAAATAAACCCCTGGCCTTGAGTTTTGGCCCCTTAATAGTAGCCTACATGGTTGACTACCCTTGGTGTTAAATTTTCTTAAATTGTATTTCTGTCAGTGTATCATTTTTTTAAGCAATGGACCCTATAATAGCAAGCACTGGTCTGTCAGGAGTGCATTTTAACAGCACGACACAAGTATTTTTCACTACAGGAGACAAACAATGATATGTATTACATGCAGTAAACACCGCCTTTGGTACATAGGGTTCTCTTAGCATTTATCTGTCTAAAATCTCACTACATCCTGAATAGGGGGTTGCAAAGGGAGGGAGAGGAATCCTGTCTCATATTAATGTTGCCAGTGGCTGTATACGCCATTTGAAAGAGTCCACATGCATTGTCACATTTTTCATGAAAGAAGACCTGGACGTAACATTAATTGAACAGAACAAGGCGTATTAGCTGAGGCTCAGAAAGTAGCTTTCTTTCAAACAACCACTCCATCTTTCTCTTACGATTCCTTTCCCAAGCACTGATATTTTATCTCTTTTGTTCATGAGTATTATTATCATACAACTTAATTTTTTTCTTCTTTTCTTTTCTTTTTTGTTTTTGAGATACAGTCTCACTCTGTTGCCCAGGTCGAGTACAGGGGCACCATGATAGCTCACTACAATCTCAAACACCTGGGCCCAACCGAGCCTCCTGCCTCAACCTCCCAAGTAGCTGGGAATCCAGGCATGTGCCACCATACCTGGCTAATTTTTTAAATTTTTTTTATAGAGACAGGATCTCCCTATGTTGCTTAGGCTGGTCTCAAACTCCTGGCCTCAAACAATCCTCCCACCTTGGCCTCCTAAACTGCTAGGATTATAGGTATGAGCCACCACACTTGGACTTCTTAGTAGCTTTTTATGCTTGATTCAAAGTTGTTTGAGGCCAGGTGTGGTAGTTCACATCTAAATCCTAGCATGTAGGGAGGCCAAAGTGAGAGGATCATTTGAAGCCAGGAGTTTGAGACCAGCCTAAGGAGCACAGCAAGACTCCCTCTCTACAAAAAAATAGAAAAATTAGCTAGGCATGGAAGCAAATGTCTGGCGCCTCCATTACTTGGAGGCTGAGACAGGAGGATTGTTTGAGGCTGTTGAGTAGGAGGTTTGAGGTTGCAATGAGCTATGATGACACCATCGCACTCCAGACCCAGTGGCAGAATAAGACTCTGCTTCAAAAAAATAAATACATAAGTAAATAAATAAATCTACTAAGAGTTGCTTTCCAAATTGGGGGTACAAAAATCCCCAGGACTCTTAAAACTTATTTGTATTCTTATTTATTTTCTCTTATCTTTGAAACATTTTTCTTACAATTTAAAAACGTATGATGGAGTCTTTACAATGTAAAATTATATAGAAATTGAAGGTACACCTATATTTCTTCAAGAATAAGGATATCATCAAAATGTTTGGGGAACACTGAGAAAAAGGGTCTCAGTGAAAAGATGCTGGCGTTCAATTGTCCTGGCCACCTGAGAACAAGATACAAAATCAACACTGTAAAGGAAACCTAAAATGACCTAAAATTTTATAATATAATTCTACCCTATGGGATATTACATATAATGCTTTACAAGGCCATATAAATTTTATATACTAAAATGGGGAGAGCAGAGGCATAGAAGATATTTTAGGAAACCATCACCTCAGTTACAAAAGAAACCGAATTTTCAGTAAGTCTCCCAAAGATCCACATCCCCCATAATTTATATAAGTCTGCTATAATCTTAATTTAACAACTCCTTCCGAATTCCAATCCTTTCCACTGTTCAGAAATATTGTTTCCATATGGCCTCAAGTGCACACAGGACTCAGGCATTTCTCTACCCATCTTCTTTATAGACGGAAAGTTGGTAGGAGACCTGATTACAGTCGTAGCCTTTCTCAGTCTTGACTACCACTCTTAAACCTCATCTTCATTCTGTGTCTTTAATCTTCTCCTCCTGTGTAATTTTCCCGCTGTCCTGTCTTTATAACTCAGCACTAGGTCCTTCATAAACAACACTGGAGTATCAGCCAGTGAGTGCAACTGTTTCTCTACGTTGTTCCATGGACACCCACTAAACAATTCTGTGAATAGGCCTACTATTCCTACCTCCAGATAAGTACATTGAGGCTGGGGGAGACGGAGTAACCTGCCTAGGAACACGCAGATGGGATGTAGCAGAAGAAGGCAGACTTCAGATCAGGATTCTTCACCATTATGCTACTTTACATGCCTCTACAACTTAGGACCTAGCACTAATCTTACCTTGTTTGGAAGAGTTTAGGGAAGGGGCAAGAAATTGGTGTGACTTTTTAACTTTCAACAAAGTGACGTTCACAGAAGATTAAAAGAAACAGCAGAAGAATTAGGCATCATAGGACTAGCTAACCGATTTGCCATTAAGGATTATTGTGGGGGAGGAGTCAACACCTAACAGGGCAGAATAAGGAGAAACACAGTGAAACATTTAAAATGTAGTGTCTATGTTAAAATGAATGCAGGATAAGCTCGCAACTTGAGAATCCGTAAAAAACTAAGTGGAGGTGAAAAGGAAAGGTCCTATTGAGCTATTCAGCAGGTAAATCTGAAAAGTAGGCTTGTTTTTCAATTTTAATTTAAAATCTCTAAATGAGTAACTTTTTCTCAGGCCCCTACAGAAATCCAGAGTTAATCGAGAAGACAAAGCTCTTAACCTATTTAGTCAAATAAGCATATAATCTCTATTCCCAAGAGAGTTGTTAAGTTTAATAATGACCATGGACAAGATTATTTAAGCACCAAGCAAACCATCAGGTCAAGATCAAATAACTTTTCCTTAAAATCAAGCTGAAACTGATCTACTCTGGAAGGTGAGAATCACAAAGTGATTAGGCATTTGGGTCTCCAACTCCACCAGGTCAAGACAGCAATTATAACGGATATGCCTTCTACCAGAAAGAACAAGAGGGCTGCTAGAAACTGTACCTGAAAAAAAAAAAAAGCGCCCAGGATGTAGTGACAGTAGGAATTAGCCTTGGATAGCCCTTTGGCCACCACCTCCTCTTAGCTTTCAGAGAAGTATGTAGAAAACTGGTTTTGTTCATGATGTATAAATGCCAGGATTTTGAAAGTCTGTCCATTCTTCCTGCATCTCCCTATCACCTTCACGGCACATGAGTGTAGCTTCTGAGCCAAGAACCCAAGATGAAATCCCAACCCACGTTATCAATACAAATAGGGATGCAAGAACTTTGATTTTGTATTTCAAATTTCACTTCTTAAATTTTTAAAAGTAACGAAGGCTTGTACATAAAAATCCCACTCTCGTAAATAGGAATGAACATTAATCTTTCAGTTTTGAAGATCAATGCTTAGCTCTTCTTGTTATGTAAAATGGACATTCGTGAGTGCTGGGTTAATGGGGAGAAACCTGAGTAGAAGCAACACTCATGTAATACTCATCTCATCTTATCAAGAACGTGATATACAGAATTGTTTTAAATAATGTCTTATGTATCTTCTCCAAATGCTGGATTTAGAAACATTTATGATAACTAGGGTAAACATATTATTGTAAATGTTTTGTACTAAGGGGTAATGTAAATAAGCAAGGCTTGACTTGACTTAAAAAAAGTGAGAAAGACCAGACACATGGCTGAGGCTTGTAATCTTAGCACCTTGGGAGCCTGACTTGGGAGGCTGAATAGGGAGGATCATTTGAGGTCAGGAGCTAAGGACCAGCCTGAGCAAGAGCAAAACCCCATTTCTACAAACAATAGAAAAAAATTAGCAGGGTAGAATGGTAGGAGGCATAGTGCCCACTACCTATTAGGCTGGGGCAGGAGAATCATTTGAGCCGGAAGTTTGAGATTGCAGTGAGCTATAATGATGTCACTGCACTCCAGCCTAGATACCAGAGCAAGACTCTGTTTCAAAAAAAATAAAAAGTTAAAAAAGAAAAATATTCACCCATTAGGCCTAACATAACTGAAGAATAGAAAACTGACAGCCTTTAAAAAATTCACATAATTGCAATTTTGATTACCTAAGGTTCCAAACAACATCAGTTACATTGTGATCAGGGCAGAGTTGAATGACGTCTTTGGTCCAGGTGTTCCTCAGGAACACCACGTTGGCAGCCCCAACTTGTCAATATAAGCATTACTTTGTAGTTCATGTTGAAATCCTATGATGTGTAAACACTCTGTTAAGTGCATGAGTAGATGAATGTAGAGGTGTTCGCTTATACATACAAGCATATATATCATCGCTCTTGGGTTAGCAACTAACATGACAAAATCCTGAGGTCTGTTTTCAAATCCATATTTCACAATTCTTAGTCACACAGGATCATCAAGGAGGCCAAAGAAAAAGATACCCCCCAAAAACTTCCAGTAAGTAACGCATGAAAAATAGTCCCATTCAATTCAGCAGACAGGTTCTGTAATCCCAAATGAATCGATTCCTTAACATCCTCCCTGAATGAGCTTTACAACAGTGATTCTCAAACAAGTATTATCACGTTCCTTGGGGACAGGCAGAAACAGAGGGGCATTCTTGGTTGTAACGATAACAGGGAATACTGTAAGCCCTCAGTGGCTGCCCCTCGTCTTCACCTCTCCTCTTACTTACTCCAGGCAGACCAGCAAATTGATTTTCCCCAAATATGCCACCAAAGCTCCCATCTTAGGGTTTTTTTACTGAGTGTTCCCTATGCCCAGAATGTCCTTCCCACACTTGCTTGTGGCTAGCTCCTGCCCTGCCTTTAGGTCATGACTTGAATCACCATCTCAGTGAGGCCATCCCAGTCTATCCTTTATAGTATTTCAAATTTGCCCCACCCTGCCACATACAAATAAAAATTCTGCAAAACCCATATACTACCTTATTTTCCCTGATAGTTTTATTGTCTCCTAATGTACTTTTTACTTATCTTGTTATGACCTATCTCCCCTAACTAGAATATAAACGTTACAACGGGAGCATCTGTTTTTGTGTTTTATTCAGCGCCGTATCTCAGGCTACACGCATACCCAAAATACATAAAGCGATATTTACTGAATGAGAAAATGGGGACAGGATTTAAGTATTTTGCAAAGGGTCTCCATTGTTGACAGTTTACCAATATCTGTGATAAGAGATGGAACAGCACAAAGGGCATGAAAATTACAAGCTAACTCTTAATTAGGAAGGTCAAAACTCAGCTTTTATAACAGGACTGCTGGCTTACGAAAAAGAAATTTACCAAGTCTAAATTGTACGTATTATTTACAACTCCCCTGGTTCAAAACTTGTCCTAATCTCTCCTGATCCTACTTCTTCTCCTTCTCTATATTGGTTCCATGGGACATAACTAGAGTAAAATGCTTTATAGATGTTTACTTAGTTATTTAGTAACAAGGGTGAGTATGTTTATTAGTTGTAAAAAAATTGAAAAATCACTTACTTGCCCTTAAGTTATCACCAAATCTCCCATACTGAATATCTTGTTTTTATGTAACAAAATATTGATAATTTGTATGTTAAAATGATTAGAAACATATTATACAATTTGTTATTTATAGCAATGGAGAATTGGTGCTCATGTGTTTGTGTGACTAAATGGTTACACTGTAAAAGTGTTAAAGAGATCACAAAAGCAGGGAGTCACAAATGTAAACTCCAATAGCACCCTCTCCCCAAAGATGCACTTTGGAATCAAGGGATTCTTCTAGCTCAGAACCCTTATAAATTTTTCTAATGAATGGCCACAGAAAGTAAGTTTTTAAGTTTGGAGGCAATTCAATAACTTACAATTTCCTTATATCTCCCAAAGCACAAATGATCCTCAGTAGATATTCATATGCAATACTTATAGGCTTTAAAATTATATTCACAATACAGTTGAACTTTTCACCTGTGAAATGCAAATAAACCTGCCCACTGAAACTAATACTCACATACTTAGTGTTAGAAGTTATGACTGCGTTTCCATTCATTCCCCCTGCTCTCACCCGCCCAAGTAAAGGAACAGGTAGTAATCAGGTCCTCATCTTACTGGTCTTTATACATAGCTATTGGCCAAAATATATTTGTATTGAGCAGTTGATAAACACGAAATAAGGATTATACTCAATGACATAAGGTATTTTAATATTCAATAGTCTTGATCCATCTATTTTTGAGGAAATGTGAGCCGTGCATTGAATAGTATTATCCCAGAAGCAGAAACTTCAAAAATTAAAAAAACACGTAAGAGGTTTCAAATGCTTTTAAAAACAAGAATAATCTCAAAAATAGACAAAAATGCATCTCCGTTAGACGTGGCAAAATTAAAATGTGGCATTATAATTCCAAAAGTTTTAGAAAACAGGAATAAATCAGTGATATGTAAAATTAGCCCCCCACCCCACGTTGCTAATTGGGTTCCCACAGCATAAAGGAAATGGGAATTTATTTTTTCTCAGTGGCATTTAGATTACTATTAAATGTTATCATTAGCACATTTTATGAAGTTCCATGCCCCCTTCTTAGTCCCTGTCATATTTGATATTTATGTTTACTAAAACTGATTTTCTGTTTTTATTAATAGGCTGAGTTTAACGCAGATGATGCTTTACTGCATTAGTAATAACAATTTTACTTAAAGATGGCTTTGGTGTACTCCTCTGCAAATAATCTTTGAATTCCTAAGAGTCTTTTATTTTCCCAGTAGCCCAGTTGGAGAGTTTTTAATATTAAATTGAATCATAACAACACATGCTGATTAGAGTCTAACTTAATACATGCAGCTTAATGTTAATTTTCCAACTTCAAATCAGGGATCTGACTATTCCAAGATGATTATTCATCTCAAGTGTGATTTTATTTTAAACTTGTAAAGCCCACAGCTAGAGATTTTTGCATCATAAAAAACTAAGATGATAGAGCAAAGGAATTCAGCAAGAAGATTTAGAGTCTTTATATAACTATAAAAATATTATTCAGAAGAAAAAGATTTACCCAGACATTTTGATAATATAGAACAGAAACAAAAAATGGCACAGGTAAATGCACTGTTGCCTGATGCCACTTATGAATACAGCATCGATGTTTGGCTAGTACATGAAAAGGATATGCTTGGGTCCTGATTCCTTTAAGAAAAATTTTCCATTAATATCAATAATAAAGGGGGAAAAGTCAAAAGCAAAAGAAAATATCTTAAAGTCAGAAATAAAAATCTAAATGCCAGATTTTTTTATTTCATAATGTAAATATCCACTTCAAAATAATTTTCTTATAAATATATTTTTTTAAATGACTGGGTACAGGGACGTGAGCTTGAAATCCTACTACTTTGAGAGGCCAAGGTAGATCACTTGAGGGTGGAGTTTGAGACCAACCTGAGCAGCATAGCAAGATCCCATCTCTATAAAAAAACAGAAAAAATTAGTGGTGAAAGCTGATGCTTGTCTAGTCTTAGCTACTTGGGAGACTGATGCAGGATTGCTTGAGTCTAAGGATGCTACTGAACTCTAACCCAAACAACTCTAAACCATTGTCTCAAAAAAAAAAAATAGAAAGAAAAATGTTGAATAGAGAAATTTATAGCTAATTATCAAAAGTCAGTATATTATAATAGTAGAAATAGAAATAGAAGCAACAGAGAGTATCAAATTCCTGAACTCCTTCAGAGTTGAGGATGACAGAATTAGATGATAAAAATCACAAAGGAATACACGTGGGCATTTTATAGACCTATAAAACTTGTCTTTCATCTTTGAATGAAGATCCTATAAAAATAGATTATGCTATAGTTTGCGGTACTAAGTAATTAGCTGCCGTCAAGTATCTGGATTTTGCAAGTTTCAAAGTTTACCAAATTATGGTATCTGTCTAAAGTCACTGATGACAGAAAAGCAATGCTTATTCAAAGGTTATACAGATGCCAATTTGTATATATACAGCATGAGCGTATCAGCAGGAGTGATCACTTAGGTAAATCAATTTTTATAATGCAATGAAACTTAAAAATTAAAAAGAAACAGGAAAAAAAAAAACACCTTCTTAAAGAAACGTGGGTAATGCAAATACTGTTTTAAAAAAATAACTAGCCAATCGAACAAAATGGTATTTTTATTTTTACTTGCCTTGTTTTCTAGATCTTGGCCAGCACCTACACTTCATATATTGTAATATATATTGGTAAAAGTGAGAAACGTTAGCTAATGTTTTGGAAGATGGAATGAGGCCGCAGTATGTGCCTGTAAATAATAGAAGAGATTCTCAACAGAAACTGAAAGATGTTCGCAAATCAAATACCAAAATAAGGCTTCAATGCCTCTCACAAAGTAATGAAGGAAAGTACAATGGTTGTTCGGGTTGGTGCAATTCTTCTTTTAGGCTATATAATTTTTATGTGAGGCAGAAAACTGAACTACATAATACAATTTCCACAATTTATATATTCATCAAAACCATTTACAAAATTACTACTTTCAGCATATTTTCCAAATGAGATTCCTTAACAAATTATGTTTATGCAGTCAAAACACAGCATTAAAATTTATTATTAGTCACTTAATGGAAGTTAATGGTGAGTTTATAAATGAAGTGCTGGCTTACTTTGATATATTCTAAGAGCAACCCAAAATAGAGATTCTTTCCCAGAATCCTATGTATTTATAAAGTGCAAAATAAGCAATTTTAGCAATTCTCATATGTAGTTCCTCCAGATGCATTTAATCCTAAATATACTTGTAGAAACAGAATATTTTTCTGCTAAGTCAGGTATGTCTAACTTATCCATCTTACGTGTAAAAACTACCCTGACTGAAGTATTCCATGAATTATAAAAAGATAAAAAACTGTAGAGCTATAGAAATCGTGTAAAGTATTTTTAATACTCTTGGAGGCTGGCAGTGGAATTTTCAGGGAAAATATCTCAAGTCTATAAAACAAACAAAAACAAAAAGCCATACAAGTAAAATGATGATATTAAAGACATCAATAATCATTCTTTGAAAATGGATGCATTGTAGAATTAAGGATAGAAAAATACTGCAGATATATTTACAAAGGAGAAGAAATTCTATATAGGCACCAAGTATTCTTTATCAGAAATTGTGGCAGGAAAGCTGTTGCTTGTCTAGTGTGAATCCACTGATGTTTTTTCAGAATGAGGAGCACAGTCTCAAAGTACTGTACAAAACACAATTATCACTCCTGAATTGTACTGATTATGAGTATTACATAACCTAAAATGTCTGAAACAGAATTCAATAATGCTTTCCTACAATGAAGAAGAAAATGGACTTAAAATTGCAAGTTTTAATAAAGCTATAAATAAGGTAAGATAATTCATAAGAATATAACAGAGCATTATTTAATAGACCATGCAATTCAATACGCTGATACGTCAAAATATTTCACAATACTAAGATTAACTTAGACCTTTCAATATGATAACATTTATGACTGTAACGTGTCTCAAAAGCTCAAAGGAAGCTTATAGATCAAAAGTTTAGTTTTGTACGGAGTTATAATCCATATAAAAGCTTAAGTTTTCAGAACTTAAAACAATAGAAAGTGATTCTTCAAATAATTTGCTGCTTGACAAGGAAAATATTTCCAAATGCCTAATGTTAGGATCACGGCAATGAAAGAAAAAAGAATGAATACTTAATACAACATTAAAAAAGAATCTGTGCTGGGAATTGCCAGATAATATTAACAACATGTTCGTATTTATTTTTAAAGTCATAATTACGTACCAATATAAATTTAACCTTGCATAAAAATTTAGGAGCACCAGATTTAATCAGGGTGAAATAAAGTTATAGCTAGATTTATACTCTGTGTAGCATTTTATTTTAATTCTTGCTATTAGAGTTATTATATCATTATATTAAAGCATATAAAATTTGCAGTCAGCATAGCAAGCCTCAAATCATTTTAGTTAATTGGCAACCATGGTGAAGCATGAAGGATCACTCTATCCCAGTCGTTCCATTTTGAACAAATCATCCTCACATATAAAAATAGCAAATTGCATTAAATTTTATATAAGACATTTTACAGCGTCTTATATAGGAACAGCTATAAGCAGCTTCCACAGCACATACCACTGCAAACAGCTTTGAATAAACTCTCTGGCAAGATATCATTCATAGGGATATGAGATATAGCCTGTAGCCACTTAATGCTTAAAACATACCACAAGAAGTTGCAGGCTTAACCAAAAAACAAGCAAAACATGCTCAAAACTCTGTGTGGGAAGTTCAGATGTTCTTTATTGCCCTCCAGTTGAAAAGTGACGTATTTTGATAATTCTCCTTATTCTATGTCCCTGCCCCAAACTCCTAATTCTGAAAATCTAATTACACACTGACTGTTTCACTCATATTTTCCAAACTGAAATAAGGTGGCCAGATAGTGGTTAAGAGTCTCTTAAATATCATAATTAAAACTTTGCTATCATTTTTATAATGATTTTAAAACTACTTTAGAGAATATTAATTTTAAGCTCTAAGTGAAGGGACAAAGATGTTTCCATGTCTAAACTGTCATAAACTCTCCTTTAGAAAAGAAAAATGATTAAAATGCTTTTAATACCTTTTTTGGACAGATATTTCTAGATCTTGGCATGCCAATATGGACTGGCAGATTGACTTCATAGTTTCAGTCAGAAAGTATGTTTGAGAAGGTTTTAAAAAGTTAATCCTCCTCTTCCTTTATCTAATGAGTTTCCAAAGGAGGAAACAATCCCGTAAATGGGTAAATTCTGTCTCATCAAATATGTGGGATTTACATACCACAGCAACATGAAACATGATGGGGGTCCAGTGACAGAAAGTATCCAATTCTATTGTTAAGATTTGAACCTCAGTGCACAAAGTAAAGCATATATTTTTTTCTTTTCCTAAATATAGCTAAATCTATCACCAAGGAGGAAAGTAATGAACAAAATAAAATTTTCTGTAATAGCAGTTTCTATAACCCTTGAAAATCTTAAGATATAAATTCTTACATTTTCATATTATTTAATCCCTCAAAGAACTTGTAAAAACATGTCATCATTATGACTACTCAAAGTACCATGAATAAAGCACAGACAGACCTTCAAGTCTCATTGCTCATAATTAGAAGTATTTTTTTTTCTTTTTTAGAGGAACAAGTTTACCAGGAAGTTAGCTACACTGGTAAAAACATGTTACTTTTCTCTACATAGGAAAAACTACCTTCCTACGATAATACCTATATCCAATAATTGATTAGTCCAAGTAAATTACTTTTTCCTTTATCATTTTTCATATTCTTAAATGCCTAGACAGAGAAATACAAATCTGTAAGTTATTGATGGCCTGTTTGGTACTTGAAGGAAATGACATGATATCTAAAGGCCAAAATTAAATAGTTAAACATAGGTTGTACAAAATACCAAAAAAGATATAGGCTGACCTAGGAGGAAAATGAGAAGTTATTTTCATTCTGTGAAAATATTAGCTTCTCACTGATCACATTATAGATTGTAGGTAATGAAATAAACAATCAGTGACCATTTTAGGTGTACCTCACTTTTTCCCTTGATTTCACCCATCACCTAAAATTATATCTCTCACGCAGTAAGCATTTCATAAACATTCCAGAATGACTACTTAGACATAATCCAAAAAATTAATTTGTAAATAAAATCTGCTTGACTATGTTGGTTGATTTCACATACAGAATCACATTATTTTAATTTGCCAATCAGAGACATGCGTTGTTCAACTCGTATGCAATTTCACTGAGACACATGCTTTCTACATAAAACTAAATACCACATCTGCAGCTGAGTCTTAACACATAACGCAGTGTTTTACACACAGACCAATTCTCTATTTCACGTCGGCAATTTTAAGTGTTGATAAAGTTACCAAAGAAATCACATTATAGACAACAAATGTTCAGTTTAAATAAGGGATAAGCTTGCTGTTAACAACTGAGTTTGAAATGTTAACAACCTTCAGGCTGTTAATATTACAACTGGCCGTTAAGGCGGTAATGACCGATTGAAGAGGAAATTGTACTCTAAGAAATGAGTATCTTGGCAATCAGGATCAGGGTTTATATTTGAAAGAGTACACAATATTTTTTAATAAGTCAACTAGCATTCAAAGTTTGAGCCTTTCAGAAATGACCTAAGTTATCCCACAAAAAGCCGTCTGTCCTCCTTTAGAGATATTAAGGTTTCTGATACGAAAACTATTTTGGCAAATTCTCTTCAGCAAAACACTTACTTGCAACTTGGTGAGCAACTTGGTTTAACACCATATTCTTTCCTACCAGGTGGAAAACTCAAACAAATCTCATGTTACTTCTTCTTCCTGGAGCAGTTTCATTCCTAACACAGGGATTTCATTGGCAAATTTATATTTTTGATTGAAAAGAATCCCGATATTTCCAGCAACTTTCTTTGAAGTTTCTGTATTTTGTCCCCTTTGTTGATGAAGACCCCTGGACTGCAGAAAGTCCTTGTATAAAAATGGAGCATGAGATCCGGAAATTGTAAACAAGGGGAAAAGTCAAGAGGAGTCACAAAGCTGTGACTCTCAGCACAGATGAAGCCAAAGTAGAAAGCAATGTTACATCACTAAAACCAAACACAAATGCTTCACGTGGAAATGAAGCTCTAATTCACAATGAGCAGAGGGGACATTTTTATTTCAAAGAGAACACGTTCAAAGACGGGAGCGTTCTAAAAGAAATGGCATTCTATGTTCATTCTAAATAATGGTGCCAGCGCAATGAGGGAAGTTCTGGCTGGGGGAGAGTTCCTTCTCACTGCTGGCACCTTGATGCATTTTGTGCACTTGAAACACAGAGAAATAATAACAAGCGGTCATAATTAGTCAGGCGGCTGTCAGAGGAGGCAGTCCTAGGAGTGGGAAAGAGCCGAATCTGATAATCAGTGCTAGTTTCACCCTCTTGTAACGACCATTAATCAAACAGTACATTGAAGTATGTAAAGATTGAAGCTGACTGGAAATAACTGAATTATATACCGAGAGGGACCCAATTCCTTAGATAACACCTCCCCGAATGACCAAGATGGTTAAGGAGTTACTGCCGATTGATAAATTTTGTGTCATGAGGGGAAAAGTTCCAAATAAATCGCTTAATGTCAGAGGAGAAAAATGATTAATTGTATTAAATATGAAACCCCAAATGATGCCATATATCATTGCCCTAATTTGATAGATCCTACTTTATTAATGTAAGTAATTTGCAGCTGAAGCAAGTCACAAAGTTGCCTGAAAAAGCAAAATAATTTTTCCTCCACAGAAGTTCTGTGCTGAGTACTTCATGCTGGGAAACACGTTTTTTAGTTGACTTCACGGCTTCCTAACCTGCATTGTCCTGAAACCGTTCAGGTGTTTACAGTTGGGGGCCTGGCCTTCATTTCTCCCATCCTGATCAAGGTCTTTGTTTTTATTCATAAAACTACTGGCCAGTCTGAGGCTGTTCAGTGATGTCTCTGTGATGACCATTTAGAAAGCCATGGCTGAGGGGGAAGATATATCTCCTCGTGGGGGAAGTTTTCAAAACTGTACAATAAATACACCAGAAATTATCAGTGGAGAATTTGCACCTGACTTTGACCATCCTGAAACAGAAGGAAGAGCCGAATAACTTCAAAGGAATAAATTCAAGTTCCGCAGAGAATAGTTAAGCTATTTTACAGGGTACTTTTCAAGTCAGACTTTTCAAAAATAAACAGTGAAGGTGTTTCACCAAACAACTGAGCCATTTCTTTGTGTTAGGCTAAGCTTACCTTTCTTAGGTTCTAAGGAAAAATTTGTATGCTGATTTCTACCAAATGCACCCTTGACAACTAAATGGCAGTTTCCATACAAGCAGTGGACTGATGCCTAAAAATGAGTAGGCAAGCAAGCCAGACTGAAACACTTTAGATACTGCAGTTCCGTAGCTGTTCCTTAAGAAGTTATTTTGGTTAACACACACTAGGCAACGTTTTGTAGGCTGACAGGCCAATGTCTTTCAGGCATATAAGCTGGTAGTAAGGAAATCAAACAAACAAACAAACAAACCAAAAAATACACTTACAAAAGTACTTTAAAAGGCATCCAGTCATCACTGGTGTGCAAGGATAATTCCTACCTCAGATAGTCTCTGCGACAAAGGATAAGATTAGCTTTAGTGTACAGGGTGGAGCCCACCTCTCCCAAGCGACAGTCACAGCAGGCACACTTCAGGCAGTCTTCATGCCAGTATTTGTCCAGTGCCTTTAGAAGATACCGGTCCTTGATCTTTCGGTTGCAGCCAGCACAACCTTTCGGCTTGGTGTCTGGCTGGACTGAGAGCATTTGTATACCTAAAGGAAGAGAAAAACAAAACAGAGAGCTGAGACTACCAGGCAGAATAAAAAGATGTCAAAAGAGCTCCCAGGAGTTCAATATTTAATATTGCCTTCTTCTGCGAAGGAGTGTTAGATTTCCTTTTTTAGATTACCTGTACCTAAAAGGAAATTTGGAGAGCAAAAAGTCTTAAACTTCAGAAAGTCATCATGCAATCATTTGTAAAGACACACATCTAAGTGGTAATAATAATAAAGAAATCCTGCTGGACGTGATAAGTTGACATTCTATATATGGAGTTGAATATCATTGGATCACTTCAGGGGTGCTCATTTTCCACATAGAGCAGTTCTTTTTGGAGGAAGAGGTGAGTGAATGCCTACCAGCCTTGAAAAGAAAGATATCCAACAAACTAATCGATGCACTGTCTATAAAAGTCGGAAACGAGCTTTGCTTAACTAGTTAAAAATTTCACGTAATACGTACTTCATGGTGGAAGGTGATGGCACCCAGTATGGTTTCACACCTTCCTCTGCAGTAGAGATGTCTGTAGTTAAGTGCACATGTGGCCTCCCCAAAAGCTTATCTATCCTGTTTTCTCATTTCCATCCAATCACTTCCTTCTGTGTCCTTGACATTTCAAAGCGTTTATTACGTTAAAATAAAAATTTCTACTCACAAGCATCGGTCAATGCCTATATTTACGGCATATTACTTAACTACATATCACATGCTTCCATCTAAAAAGAATGTATAGGATTGTTCCATTGATCACCATAAACATTCACTTATTTTTTTTTTTACACAGGAAAGAAGAAACTACAGAAGGCAACCTCCAAATATATAGAAAATTATACAAACACACATTATATATTACATACATATGTTATACATCCTATGTGAAACATAGGGACATTCACATATTTTAAAGATCTATCACCATCGTAAATAAGGAATCTAGCCGGGTTCTATGGGTTTAACAACTTGAATGAAATATTTTCCATGAATGGATATCCCACCTTTGAGTGTCTTCTGATTTCCTAGGTATTAAACACCAAACCTCAAAAAGAATCTGGGCCAACTATTCAAAGCCTCATATTTCTCAAATAACTCATTTTAAGCATTATAAAATACTGCAGACATCATCAATTCCAAATTCCCTCATTTTACAAATTATGTTACAGAGGCCCAAGAGAGGTTAAGAGACTCACTCCAAGCTGAACCACAGTAGCCCTTCTTCCAATGCAGTGATCCCCGAGCTATCCTGAGATTTCCTCTCCTAGGCACAAAGTTTTAAACTGGGATGGAGAGGAATACAAAACACCAACTCTGCATGCCTTTGAAAGAGTTTCAAGAAAAGAAATGCCAAGCCATAATCTGCATTTTCTGTGCATGCCCCTTCTCCAAAATAGCAGACCCTTCTACAGTTTCCATTGATACCTTATGATGAAGGCTTCACTTCCCTCAGAACCTTTGCCACCTAATTTTTTTAAGTTGCACTGATAAGGGGCCTCAAGACATCCCCACAGCTGACTAACTTTTCTAGTGCTGGAAAATACATTACCTGCACATCAAATTGTTATAATTTTGAACTTTCACTGGAAAATAACTTGTCTGGTAGAATAGTGGAGTAGGGAAGGGCAGGGTAGCTGGGTAGCTGCTGTTTCTGTCTCCCATGCACAGCCGCAGTCACCGGAGCTGCGGGACTAGCAGCTGGATTTGCACAGAAGAGCAGGTGGTATGCCTATAGCCTGCTTTCCGTTCCCTTCCTTTGAAGGAGCTGAGGGCCTAGTGTAGATTAATCATAACCCTTGATAGCTCTGCTAAATCTCACTCTCTAGAACTTCTAACAAATGAAGTTTCTTTGATCAGAACTAGTTATCCTCTTCTAGCAAGGTTCCATAAGGAATGAATCCCATTAATTACAGCGCAGAACAGACCCAAGTGTCTCTTAAGCACATACCTGAGGGGGGGTGGAGGAGGGAATTTAGATTTACTAAATGAAATTCTGGATTTCATTGTTGAAAACATCCAGAGGTAGATTCAGTGTAGCCATTCTAATTCTCTCATTTAGGAGATGGTTATTTTTTAAATCACAAAGCTCAAGGATGAATTAAAAAAATCCTTCTTAGTAGAAGCTAAGCTGTATTTCTCAGAGTTGGTGTTTCTACCCTCCAGTGCAGAAGGTCACTCACTATCTTTATTCAAAATGCTTTGCAACCAAGACAGGGGATACCAACATTTGGCACAAGTAACACTACCCTGCTTGTCTTCACAAAATGTTTTTGTTGTGGTGACATTTTAATTTAGCACTCAGAGGCCAATTAATATTTGAAACTCTAACATTCTGTTTGGCCTTGGGCAAAAAAGGAGTTTGATATTATACACTCCATCCCGGTGGTACCTGCTTTCAGAGAACATAGTGGCATTTCTCTTGAAAATGGAATCTTTTAAATTCTGTGCAAGTTAGCAATTGCACAAAAAGAACTATATTGTAGTCACCACCTTGCCATGAGCCTAAAAGGCATGAAGCAGTCAGCGGCCTCCCGTCCACCTCCAGAAGAACACGTCTGGGTAGAGTTATGTGTTTGGAGGTGAGAAACATTTCACAAGTTGCTCATAGCCCATCAGAACTCATAACTAGTTTTAGATTGGCATGTAAATTGTTCTGAGGGAAATTCTTATTGCCTCTGAGACCCTGCCATTCTGAGTTATTTGACAGTTTAAGGGAAATCATAATTAAAAAAAAGACATAAATAATAGCCTGTGCAGTGTGGTGTGCAGAAATAAGTAGAACCATTTCATTTAAACTCTGGTGAGCTTTTAATTGCCTGGATTGCATTGTGAGGCAGCCTAACGGTTGATTGCCTCCATTATGTTCCCTTGTTCTGTGCCATTCATCCGCACAGTCTCAGCTTCAGTAGTTAACACAACAAAGTAACCACAACTCCACAACACACAGGCGTTTAAAAAAATAATAATAATAATAAAAGATTTGCAGCACTTAGACGCAGTCTTTTATATTTTTGGACTAACTACACAGAGTGAATGGAAAACATTTTGTCCCTGTAGGAAAATTCACAGAGAACAATTTGGGAGAGGGAACAGGAAGAGGGAATACATAAAGGGGGTTGGAAGAGACGCGGTGCCTCCGAAAGATGCTAAAATGGGAATGCAGGTTCTGCAGCTGGGAGCAGTGACACAGATTAAAAGAATTTGGCCAACATGGCCATTCGATTGCCAAGAGGTACCAAACAAAAGATTTTTCTCTCCTCATGCCCATCTTCATCCTCTCCCCAGCCCCCAACCTGGATTGGAAAACTGGATAGGCCCTAAAAGCTTGTTTCTCTCTGTTCACTGGCCCAGAGCATCCCTACAGGCTGCAGCCCCCTAAGGGACAACAATGCAAATAGATGTCCCCAGATCTCAGGCACTGGAGCTGCTTAACTCTGTTCTGCCCCTTCAACTCCCACCCCCCTCCCTGCCCTCCACCCCACCCCTCCTTTTTGAGCAATGGAGCTGGGAACCAATTTGATTCCCTTTTTCTCCAATGCAGCTGCAAGGCTCAGAGATACTGACATTTTTCCACTCTTATCAGTTTAATTACAGTTACCATGGCAGCAAAGTGCTAGTGCTTGGCAAAGGCCAACAAGAGATTTGCAAGACTGAGTTCAATTTTGATGCAGCTCACATGCAAAATAAAAAAAAAAATAAGAAACATACATACACTCTAACAAAGAATCCCTTGCGGAGTTTATGCTCCAGCCTTTTGTGGTTGTGTCTTTGCAGCCACACAGGGATGGTCTGCAAAGAATGTAGCAGTATTTGTTGCACCCAGCAAGATTAATTGGTTTAAGCAGCAGTCTTTCAAAGCAGTTACAACAATAATATTTCGGATCTTTTAGAAAGACACAAAAGCAGCGGAAGGGCAAGAAAGGCTTTCGAGCAGCCAAGAGTGCTGAGCGCCGGCAAAGTGCATCTGTGATAGATTGTAACCTTACCAAAACTTTTCTCCTTTCTCTGCATGAGTTGACTTAGGCGTGCTGGAGTTGCAGCAGCTTCGCATTGAGCACCAAGCCCAAAGGTGCAAGTGGAAGGGGGTCTCCTTGATGTGGTTCACGTCTGGACCTGGTGCGCAGCCCTCCACTGCCCAGGACCGACTATTGTGAAGCCACTTTGGGAGCCGGTCTGAGTGGCGGCAGGGGGTGGGGGAAGGGATGAGGGCATCCAGACAAGACACGGGCACACACGGAGCCCCTCGCCGTGTGGCAGTGTGTAAAATGATGGCGAATGACAAAGCCACATGCTTCCCTAACTCTGCCCGTAATCCTAAAATCCCAGCGGCCCCTTTTAGCTTCCTGGTAACAAATGGATTTGATTAAACTGTCACATGCAGCGTTAGCATAGCATATCATGTTCAATATGAAAAAGATCATAAATCTGACTTGTATTTTATAACAGCAATCTGGGTAGCCCCCGTAAAAATGTGCTGCATCAGTTCGAATCTCAACCTCTTAGGACACAGGCACCTTGTTCCAGGGACCCTCTCTCCTCTGGCCACTTTCCCCCCCTCCCCGCCCCTAGCAAACACAATCACTTTTCCACGGCAAAACGAGCAACATTCTGTTATTATGGCTGCGTAGGGAGAATCAGAAGTGTCCACTTGGACCTAAAGATTGTAATTTCAACTCTTTTCTTGGGTTGGGGGGGCGGGTGTCACGAATTCCAGCAAGTCAGGGGGGAGGGGGTCCGCGAACCCACCCAGGACTGAATCTCCTTCCTAGGGGCCGGGAGTAAACATTTCCTGATTCCAAACTCTCCTGCCCCTCTCTCCCCGGGAGTCAGGGGTGTGGAAATGCGGCAGTTCACGCTGAACTTTGACTATTATCCACTCGAGTCGTACTTGAGACGTTCCGCGCCGTAGCCGCTCGCCCTCCTTCCATCAACATCTTCCGCCTGCATCTATTTCATGTCTCATCATAAAAATAATGAAGCCTCGCATGATTTAAACAAAACCGTCTCAGTAGAGCTGCAGCCGGAGTGAAAGTTGCAGTGCGGAGCTGGGTTGCAGCTCCAGTTTATGCCTCATTAGGAGAGGCTGGGGAAGAAAAAAAATACCCACATCCGCACACGCACGCGCGCACCCGCAGACACACACAGCACAAATAAGGCGACGCGTGTGTACACAGTCGCCGCACTTACCTTCTCAATTAAACGATACAGGGGGAGGCCGTTCAGTGAGCACGGTGGCCGCTTTGTAGCGCTTCTCCTTGGGAAAGGTCAAAAAGAAGCATTGTTTGAAAAAAAAAAAAAAGACGGGGGAGGGAATCTCTATTTCTTTTTTTTTCTTTAAGTTTAAAATAATGAGGTCCTCAAGGATCCGCCAAGTAATGGTGTTGACCGCATCCGAGCCACAGGTGTCCTCCTTTAGGCAACTGCCATCCGAGGCTGTCTCTCTCCGTCCTGGCTCAAAACAACTTACCCCAGCAGCGTGAGAGGAGCCGAGCTGAAGGCAGCCCCGGCTCTCAGCTGCAAAATGCAATCCCTTCCCAGCCAGACATAATACAGGCAAAGAAAAGGTCACTCAGTTATTACTCAGCCGGCGGAGCCCAGGCAGCGCTTGTCAAGACCACAGAGAAGCAGCTCCCTTCCGATTTAAGACTATTTACCTCTCGCCCCCACCCCTCCCTGCTCTCCTTCCCTTCTCTCCCTCCCTCTCTCGCTGGCTCCCTCGCTCGCTCTCGTGTGCCTGTTCTGCTGCTCAGTCAAGTACAGCCGCCCTCGGAAAGTGCAAAGCAGCCACGAGACAGATCGGGCTTTGTTGCTAATTTCCCAGGGTGAAAATTTACAAGCCTGGAGTGCAGTCAGCACAACCACACGCATATGCTCCTCACACACGCTGGGGACGACCCCGCACACAAAACGTGACCTCTGCAGGAGTCGACGGAGGAAGGACCCTACCTCCTGGACTCGTCCAAAAGAAGAACTCCCGCGAAAGAGCTCCGGAGGAAAAGGGTAGGGTTCCTAAAATAACCAGGGCATTTTGGAATTGGGTGGCCACATTTAAAGCAAATCGTCTTCCAAAGCCATTTCTGAAGCTACCAGTTATGGAAATTAAAAGCAAGAGAATCAATCTGCTACCAGAATGCGCTGGAAAAGCACACCACCCTCCCCTTTAAGAAATGTCTGCGGGGTGCTGCGGTTGCCCGGGCTCTCACTTTCATTCATGAACTCTCTCCAGTCAATGCTCCTTAAGTCTGACAAGCAATCCCGGTCCAGCGCAGGACACACGCACTCCCCTTCCTCCCTTCCTCGAATGGCCTCAAAACCACACTGTGAACTTGCTCCCCATTCGCCAATGCTGACCCCCCACCACCACAGAAACAACTTCCTGCAATTACCTGAATTCCTTACTGTTTAAAACTCACATGCTCCAGTGAAAAACACCCAGGAGCTCCCAGAAACATGTTTTCTGGACTAACTTGGTCAAAGAACCATAGTTTCTCCTCATTCACCACCTTGCCTTCACTGGGTTGTTTTAAGGCCTTGAGAGATTTTTTTTTTTTTAACCTGGAAATAGGTCTCCTTCTTCCTAAGTTCCTCTGTCTTTACTTCACTTTGCATCTGTAGCTTTCCAATATCTTATTATTTTTCTAAGTTTTCAAACTTCAAAGAGATTCTCTCTTCTGGCTGCTATTAAAAGCACCCTCAGCAGATTTTATACAAAGCTTGTCAAAGGTCAGGCTTAAAAATGCTCCAAACTTGAATGGCACTCACTGAAATGTTTTAAGAGCCAAGAAAGATTCAATTGTTAAACTAAAAAAAAAAAAAAACCAAAAAACCAAAAAAACAAAAAAACTTTTTTCTTCTCTGCGCCATCAGTTTCAACCGAGTTCTAGTTAAAAAAAATAAAGGAGCCCCCCCATGAGTAGTTAAGCTAAATTATGCATCTCTTCATCAAGAATAATGGCATAACATTGATAACTTAGTTTTTATCCCCTCCCTTTTGAAGCTTTATCATAAAATAGCATGTGGCTTGCTCTCCTCTCCCTTTAAAAGGCAACAAAACTCAGAACTAACCTGAAAAATAACGAAATTCACAGACGGCAGATTAATGAGAACCCCTTCAGTTGATGTGTTCTGTACATAGGCAGATTTCTTAAGTTTGGCTTTTCTGCCCCGTCTAAGCAGGCACACATGCACTTCACCCATCCGCACAGCTCCCCGCTGTTCTACCCCACCTCTCTGCGAGAGCCACTCTGAAAACACCCCAGAGTATATGTGTGTGTGTGTGTGTGTGTGTGTGTGTGTGTGTCTCATGCGCTCTCTCTCAGCCAATGCACTGAGAAGAAGAAAAGAGGGAGGGAGGGAGAAGTATGTGTGGGGAAAGGGAGAAATAAAATCAAAACAAATGGTACAGCTAATGAGGACAATTAAATTAATTATGTTCAAGGAGATGAGATTTTTTTTTTCCCTCCAACTGTATGATCTGTTACCCCTCGCTGGCAACTGCTGCTCTGTAATTCATGGCAACTGATTAGTGCATCTATGCAAATCTTTGTTTAAATCATTCAACTAATTAAATGATGGGATTATTCCTCTGCCTACGGTGACATCATTCGCAGTAATTAGTACTCTATTTGGACTGTGGCAATAAGATTCCCGATATCAACACCAACCTGCAAAGACATTAACCACTTTGTCACCTTTTTTTTTTTTAAGGGACAAACACCTAGATCTCTAATTGCAATCCACCCCATTCCTTTTTTTCCTCAGTCTTTCTTTTCCTCTCCATTTTATCA
>CAUYQV010116776.1:67500-126364 GCA_963574575.1 Galagoides demidoff
AGGAGAGCCATGGGGGAGGGAGGGTGAGTCCATTAGTTGGAAGATGAACAGAGTTCACAGCTACATTCACCCCCCCCTTTTTTTTTAACCCTCACAGGACTGAGGTGCAGAACTGGAGTGAACTGTTTGTCTAGGAATTTGAATGTTCTGCGGAATGAGAGCCCAAGACCATAAGGACAGCACAAAGTTTGAGAGGATGCGTGTTTCACGTTGGCCAAGGCCTGTGGCCTGGTTGCCCCTGGTCACTGTCTCTTGGGGTTGGTGCTTCACTCAGTTCATCTGGGGTTTAGTGTGGACGATTTTCCCACTCACAGGTGACAGACGAGGCTGCTTTCAGTTTGCAGCACTCGAGAAATGTGTAGTTTAAATAATTCCAGAAACAAGATTATTCTCTGTTAAAAGAGGGGAAAGTGGCCTAGTATCCTAAGAACAAGAGTTAATATCTTTTTTGAGGGTTTTGAAATTGAACACTTTCAACCTGGCAACGTCGGGTTCTCAATACTGCTTTACATGGCTTCTTAGCACTTAGGAAAAATTCTCCAACCACTCTAGGAAATATTTTCAGTTTCTTCATTCTCTCTCTCTGCAAATATTTACAAATATGCCTATTCCTATACATAAATACATATGGGGTAGATTGAAGGATAATTGATCTAAGATTGAGTAAGATCTTCTCTGATTTGTTTTGTTTTTCAAATAAACAAAATACTCTAATTGGCTTCTCAGATATACCAGTGTATTGCCTAAAAAAGCTATGGTACTTACAAAAATACTAAAGGGGTGCTGATTTCATAAGTCTCAGCGATTTGTTATACAAATTTACCTTCTATCAAACTAGGGCTCAGTTTGTAAGTCTCCATATGTAAAACGAATGAAATGTTTTAAGAAGAATATAGCTCATTCACTCAATCTTTTGTCATGGTATCGATGTCCTTTCAAAATATCACCAACTTTGGAACCCTAAATTTAACCTGATAAGAACAGAGGAGCTTTACGACAGTGTTTATTTTACAAATTGAAGGAAGGCATACTTCTTAAAGAAATTAATGGTGTTAGTTTCCTTATAGAGTGTAAATAGCAAAACAGCCACCTTCTAATTCAATGAGA
The DNA here is from genome assembly GCA_963574575.1 of Galagoides demidoff. Taxonomy (NCBI): domain Eukaryota; kingdom Metazoa; phylum Chordata; class Mammalia; order Primates; family Galagidae; genus Galagoides; species Galagoides demidoff. Next base: position 68,608 of record CAUYQV010116776.1, read on the forward strand.
GAAGAAAGTGAAACCAAATAATTTAATATTGAATATTTCATTAAGATAAAAAAGGAGAAACCAAGATTATTTTATAATTCATCAGAGATTATTTTCAAAGAATTTCAAACAAAATAAATTCATGTTGTTTATACTCATTTGAAAGAAATTTTCATCACTTTAAAAGAAAATCACTTCCCCAGAACGAAGTGGTACAGAATGCTCCATTCTCGTGTTCCTCCAGGCAGTTGGGGAAAATATGTAATATTTTAAGTGTCCCCACACAATTCATTTAACCATTGAGCCACCGCATCAAGCTTTAATTCGCTGATGCTTTTTATTTGCTGGTCATATTTTTTAAAGAGGACAATTAATACTGTTATAAGAATATGGAAATGAGGCTTAATGTACAGTATTTAGGATTAGTAATAAACCTAAGAATAGAAATAATATTGCAAAAGGCAATACTTTGCTTCAGTTGATAAGAAAGCAAAAGTCCACCAAACAAAAAACAAACAAAACCCCAAATAAATCCCCAGAACTTTTCTAACAAGCTTGATACATTTCTCCTCAATCATTCTGTGAGAGTAGTTTGCTCTCAGGTGGAATCATATTATGTGACAAAAGGAACCTTAACACATGATCCATATTCTAAAGGATCTTTCAAAGTATCTGCTAATTCTTTACCTATGTAGATCTCACAATAGACATGTTCTTATGTAAAACACATTAAGGTATCAATGGAATGACCCACATGCCCGTCCTCCAAATTTTGTAATATTGCATTCTTGAAATTTCCCCTCTACAAGTTCACACTTCTGTTTCAATTTTCCACATAATGAAAAGAAGCATCAGTCACTGCTAAGAGAAAACTTATCTGAGATGTCTTAAGAATCCAGGCCAACCACAACCACCCTTCTGGCTGTTGTTAGTACTGCTTCAATTTGATTTATAGTATTTATAAAATTCTGCTTCAATTTGATTTATAGAATTTATAGATTTTCAACTGGAATATTTAATTCTTAGGTGGAAAATATTTGTCTTCTCTTCACATTTCAGAGACAAATTTAATATGTTTATCTTGGTTGGATTCCTTTAGAAGTTGCATGTATATAATCTAAAAGAGGATGGACACTTAATTTACGATCCTAACCATTACTTTGTGGGTCTGGACACTGTTGGAAAGTTTCTATCTTTCTGTGGCTGCGAGCCAGGTCTGATAGGCAATGCAATCTGCCAAAGAAGCTAAGTTTAAAGCAGATCGTGGTCTTCCCAGTATTTCTCTAAGTACTAGATTTTACATTGTGTTTGCATCACCTGTCTCCCTCTGAAACAGCCACTCTACCCTCATTCCCCCATATGAAATGGGCAGAATGAATTTCAGGCAAAGTTTCCAGTATATGTGCTGTTCTATTTCAGTTAGGCCACTGAACTGATGAAGATAATAAAAAGTGTGAAATATTTCCATTTTCTAAGATTATATGGAAAGCATTTATTATAGTGACTAGCTTATAGAAGCTTCTGAATGAATGGCACTAATTATTATCATATTCAACATGGCTCTGCTCAAATTTTTACTCTTCACTGTAGGGTCCTTTTGGTTGTACTTAATCTTCTCTGCTCTTGTGCTTCTTTAGCACTTTGTGTGCTTCATTGCAAGTGACTTACAGATAGTCTGCATTCCCTGCTAGACTAAAATCCATATGGATTCAAATTTCTTTTTAGCTTTGCATTCCGTACAGTGCCGGACATTTGTTAAATGCTGATCAAATTGATTTGAATTAACCATTAGATACATTTCTAAAGAAAATGTTTAGAATGAAAATTTTAATATAAGTTCCTGATAAGAATAAAAATCTAAGCACAGTGAAATCCTATGTCACTTGATAACATGGTTCAGATGTTTTCTCATACTATGCCTCTATTCAAAAAACTCCAGCAAAGTGCCTAGGTTTGTTTTGTCATTGACCTTTATGGACAGACCATAAGTTCTTAGAGGCAGAACTTAAATCATAGTATCGACAGGGTCTATCACAGCGTCAAGTTTGTAGTGAGTACATAATAAATGTCTACTACATGAATGATGAAATGGAAAAATGAGAAATGAATAGAAAGACGCAATGGATGGTTGACCAACATAGAATTATTGTTATTTAACATCACTGGCTGTCTGAGACAAGTAAAGGAGATTAAAAATGGAGGTCAATGGGATTTTTGATACGAACTAAAATTACAACATTTTCCTGTAGCGTATAGAAATATTGCAGTTTTTAGGTTTATAGTGGTAAGAATACATAGACAGATGATATTTATTAGTTTTTACCTTCAGATATTAAATAACACCTATAAGACTCTATTCATAGTGAAGGAACATCATGGATAACATTTAAAAGGATGTAGTTCTTCCTAAACATTGTCTTAAAAAACTTAAGAGAACAGTAAAAATACAAATTATGGCATCAAGTTTGAAACACACTAAGACTTGCTTAGTCTAACTCTGGGTAGAACTTCCAGTATTAAAGGTAAGCTAGTTTTCTTAGCAATTCTCAAGTTTTATCTCATAACAAAGTAAACATCTAAAATGAATAGGAAGACATTTGCCCTTCTTCATGGTATCCTGAGTCTATGCCCAGAGTATCGATCAATAAAAGAAAAAGAATGCCCATGTATTGATTTTTGGGATAATTAAATGTGGATTCTAAGACTTTCTCTATTTCCTCAATTACCATCTTGCTCTTCAGAAACAGCATCTTTTAGAAACAAATAGGCAGGCACTTCAGAGGGGGAATACTGATTGTTCATTACATACTGACTTCTTGTCCCTCCGTGAGCAAAGGTCTGAAGATGGTGACAAAGATATACTGGGTACATTGAAGGCTGGGAATTTTAGAATATTGTCTGTTATATCTTCTTAGAGTTTCAGAGGACCAGGCAAGAGGTGAGCGAAATCATCATCTCAGTAGAGTGAAGACCTTCATCTCAGTAGAGTGAATTTTAAGAAGCTAAAATTCATATTGGAAATTGGGCACATTAACTTCCTTACTAGATGTGAGCCTGAGGAGATGTTGTCATGTTATGTTATTGTCATCTTCCGAGAGTGCTTCTAAGGGCAACCCACCCTTCCTATATTCTGAGAGTTACTAAGTTTACAAAGTATTCTATTAAGTCACTTGTAAAGAGGTGTAAAAAGAAACAAAAAAAAAAGTGAAGCACTAAAAATTGCTGTGGGTCTGGGTACAGTGGCTCATGCCTGTGATCCCAGCACTCTGGGAGACCAAGGCAGGTGAACTGCTAGCACTCAGGAATTTGACACTAGCCTGAACAAGAGGGAGATAATGTCTCTACTAAAAACAGAAAACTAGCCAAGCATAGTGGCATAGGCTTGTAGTCCTAGCCCTGGGAGGTTGAGGTGAGAGGATTGCTCCAGGAGTTTGAGGTGAAGGATATACTGGAAAGTATCATAGAATGTACAGGATGAGGTCAAAGAGGTGAAAGGTATGGAAGAAAACATGGTAGTTAATAAAGGCTTCAATATTAATTAATTAGTGTTCCTGAATGAGAAAGTGAAACATATGAAACAGAATCAGTAAATAAAAATATGATAGAAGAAAATTTGCCTGATTGGCCTACATGGGGAGAATTGATGACTTTACTAAATTCAAGATAAAATAGTAAAGGATACCCATGAAATTCATATTGGTATACTTTTCAATTGCAAGAGAAATGAATGATAATTTTATGAATTCAAGTATCAAAAAAAAGGGGGGGAGAAAAAGAAAGATTATTCACAAAGGAAAAATGTATTCAGCTGGCCTCAGACATTCTAACTAAATATTTTAAGACAATGACAAAAGGTAAGAATTTTGAAAGGATAATATTGTGACCTAAGAATTTTATATCTACATAATGTACTTGCTTATGTAAAAACCATTTAAAGATGATTTTATATGCATAAGTGGCCAGAAAATAACATTTATATAACTTTACCAAACAAAAGGATTTGGCCAAATCTCAAAGAATCATATTTAGAAACCCAAAGGTGAGAGAGTCATGGCACAACAGGAGCTGGGAGTTTTTTCTTTTCTCTTTGTATCAAACTTCAAGGGGCATTTTCAATCATGCATCACAAGGATGATTCTGTAACCCAGTCCTTTCATTTGTTTCTCTTAAACTACTCACTTCACTGTCCCCTGGAAACTTATTTCTCATGTCTCATTCTTCTCCTTACAGTTCTGATGGAGTCTCTTGTTACGTCCAACGATGTGGAAACTGTTAGCACTTGTGAGCTGTCTGAAATATTATACAGTCACCCCTGCATAGCTATGGGTTTCACAACACAGATTCAACCAATCACAGATGGAAAATAAAAATAAATAAATAAATTGTGTTTGTGCTGGACATGTACAATCTTTTTTCTTCCTATTTCCCAAAGGAGAATAACCACTATTTACATGGTATTAAATATTAACAGTAATCTAGAAATAAAGTGTATAGGAGGATACTTTGTAAGTAAGTTAGGTTATATACAAATACTATGCCATTTTATATCAGGTATTTGAGCATTGTAGATTTGGGTATTTGTGGGAGGTTGTAGAGATAATTTTTCATGTATACTGAGGGGCAACTGTATTGATATGGCTGAGACATCATGCTTGAATGTTTCTGTTTTCTATACATAAGGCAACTGCCAACTTAAAAAAAAATCATTTATTTCCCTCATTAATGAGACCTTTATTATGACCAGGTTTGTCTTATAAGTCTGAACTAGCCAGGCCGGTGCTTAGGTTTGTCTGAAAGATAAGAAATTTACTTAGATGATTAGTGGACTTTCTCAAGACCCCACACTTAGTAAGAAATAAATGTGAATTTGTATTTTCTGACTTCAGGTTAGACACTTTATTTCTTCCCTGATTTGTCATTGCTTCATAGATTTTCATAAAAGAAAAGATTATATTTTTTCTTTTTTTTTTATCAGTGTTGAATAAAGGAAACAATTTTTATGTTACTTGATGTTTCCAACTAGCTTAACCTATATTGTTCAAATCTCAAGTGTATATTGACCTTACATAAAGGTTTAGATATCTCAGAGATCACATTTCTCATTGGCAGTCAATATAACTGTAGATTCCAAGCTGGTATTTTTGACATCTAATTTTTTGATTACTTTGAATCACATAGCCCAGGATGGCATATTTTGGACAGAGAGTTGAGGGCTCATGGTTTCAGTTATGGTAAAACCAAAAAAAATTTTTTTTATATAATATCAAATTACTGAAAAATAAGGGTCTCCTATATACCATATGTTGCCCCATTTATTGGAGAAAGTCTCTGACTTTCTCCATGTATATGTTTGATACCTACATGCATATTTTACTTGAAATATTTGGCTATACATTAGAGACACTATGCCCCTAAATACTTTACCACGTGTTTCTAGGAAACGAAAAATAAGAATGACATCTTGACATTCTTTTACATAATAAAATCATGATTATTGATAATATACTATTGTCTAGTCCACAGACCAGAAAAGAAGTTTATCAATTGTCCCATTAAGGTCCTTCATATCCGACTCCTTTCTTGTTCCCATCCAGGATACAACCCAGAAGTGTGCATTGCACTTAGTTGTCATATCTGCTTTTGTTTCTTTGCGAAAAGCTTCAAAGTCCAAAATACATTTCTTCTCATGATCAGTGAAGTTGGGAGGCAGACAGTTGGTTAACCATCCTGGTTCACATTCAGACTTATCTGAGGAACTTTGCAAAACACAGTTTTTTGATTCCCACACCACTCTTGCCGACTGAGAATTCCTGTAAGGGATTCCCCTAGATCTGTTTTTGGCTTGTTTTATTTTGTTCTGCCAAAGACATAGCGGTTCTGATGATCAGCTGTGTTTGGAATCATTGAGGTCCAACAGTGGTAAACTTGGAGAGGGACAGTGACTCTGCCGAGGGTAGCCAGAGAGGCAGTGAGAGAGAGAGGGAACAGGATGGAGAGGGGAGATGAGAAATGAGAGAGAGGGACTGGAGAGGTGATGATGGAGATGGAAGTCTTCCCAGAAGGTACGCAGGAATATTTACCGCAAAAACACAACTAGCAAAGACAAGTCTGGAAAGAGCAAAACAAAGAGGTTTGCTTAGTTTCATACTTTTAAGATCTTTGAAAGAAAAGTGTTTCTTGAACAAGTATAACTTTTTTTGTCAAGAAAATATTTCTATAACCTTGTATTTGAAGAACAAAATCTAGTTTATTCTCACCTCCTTTGATATATTAAAACTCATCATGAATAAATGGGAGTACAAAGCAGTTTTCCACCTTTGCTTGACCACATTACACTTTCAGAGGAATGACTCTTAACGCATCGATTTCATTGTCTAAATGACTTTACAAGTTGCATTGAACTCTAGAAAGCCCATACCATGTAACTCAGGTAAAGTTTTTTAAAACAGATTTTCATATGGCAAAATTATTTTTAAAAGTCTTTTTTCTGTCTTAGTTTAGGATTTTATATATATGCAGGGGAAAGCTAATGCTACTAACAATATTCTCTCTTTATGTAGAGAATAAAAATACTGAAACAGAACTACACACGAACCGCGCAAATAACTAATGAATAACCACAGACATTGCTAATTGCAATGATAATCGTGGTTAGTTAGAGCCAATAAATTGTACTCTGAGGCAAAAAGTACGTGATGTTCAGAACTTTACTCCTAAATATTACCCTCGTTAGCTTTCTTTCCTAGATGATAAAGACTAACATTATTTTTTAAAAACTTTGTGTATGAAAAGCTCCTTCTTGGTCCTTTTTGAACTCTCATGATTTTTAAAATGCCACCGAGTTTAACAAAACAGATAATAAAGTCTGAAAGTACTTGTTATTTGAAAGAAGAGTAAGGTTACCTTTGTTTTTCTTCGAATAAAAAATAGTAGCGTTTTCCCTCTAGATCATGGCCATAAAAATATTTAAAAATGGAACTGGCATTCTGTATTATCTCTATAATTGCAGTTTAGAGGAAAAGTACGTTTTTATACTTTGAGGATATTATGATGTTTACATTATCATCATATCATAAGATACAGTAGAAATCATGAAGTGGTTTTAGTTTGACTGTGCTCAGCTGGTATTTTCTACCTTGTGTGCTATAGCTGAGGTTACTCTTGTGGTTGTAGTCAACCAAGAGTTTGCTGGCACCGGAACATCCAGGGTCTTCTCCCTTCCATAAAGTCCCCCTCCAGCTTAAGCTTCCTTATATCATGGCAACTGACTTCCAGGAGAAACTTTTACAAGAAGCCAAGCCCCATTGTACAAGGATTTATTTGTCAAGTCTCTGCTTGCATCACACTTGCCACTGTCCCATTGGCCAAAGATCGTCACATGGCCAAGTCTGGGTGGTGGTGGGGGGAGACTATACAAAAGTGTGGATACTATGAGATATGGTGCTTTAGGGGCCATCAGTGTAATAGCCTGCCCCAGGAGAAGGATTTTAGATGTGTTTCTATCTGGGTTGGCCAATAATTCATATATGAGTATTTATCTTCCAATTCTGATTCTTTAGGTAAGGGATAGAGATAAAAATAGACATAGGTATTTATTTATGGAAGTGTTTAGAAATATTTTTTGGCACAATGTAGATTGTATAGCTCGATAAATTAATCACCCTAATGGGAATAACACATTATTTGATTAGCTAAGATTACAACTGAGAATTGAGCTGTTCATAATATGTTGACTACTAAAATTAATACCACAGCTAATATAATGTAATAAAACAGAAACTTTGGACTAGGAAACAGTATACACCCTACTGTCTCGTGATCAGTGAAGTTGGGAGGCAGACAGCCATTAAGCTATATGTCCTTTTTTTTTTTTTTTTTCTTTTTGCAGTTTTTGGCCAGGGCTGGGTTTGAACCTGCTACCTCTGGCATATGGGGCCTGCGCCCTATTCCTTTGAGCCACATGTGCTGCCCCAAACTATATGTCTTTTAGGATGGTACTTAAATTTTTGTCCTAGATTTTTATAGTAAAATATCTATATGACTTCTTTACATCCTTTCAGTGCTAAAATTTGCCATATCCTTAGAAATTCTTTATTATAAGAAAACAAAATGTGACCCAGATTTTCTCACCAATTGGTCGGCTATGCCAGGGATTTAGATGAATATGTAAACATTGATTTGTGGTTATTAATATTCAAATTCAACCAGTTGGGCCTTTGTGTTGCCTACTAAAATCTCAGTCACCAGGGACAACGTGATAAATAAGTTTTCTGCTGGGTGCCCATAGCTCAGTGAGCAGGGCACCAGCCACATACACTGAAGCTGGCAGGTTCAAGCCCCGGCCCTGCCTGCTAAACAACAATGACAACTGTAACCAAAAAATAGCCAGGTGTTGTGGCCGGTGCCTGTAGTCCCAGCTACTCGGGAGACTGAGGCAAGAGAAGTGCTTAAGCCCAAGAGTTTGAGGTTGCTGTGAGCTGTGATGCCACAGCACTCTACTGAGGGCAATAAAGTGAGACTCTGTTTCAAAAAAAAAAGTTTTCTGCATCCTGAACTGAGTCCTGTACCTCCTTCGGGCTGATCTTGCTGTGAACTGAGCACTTCAGTAAGGGACCTTCCCAGGGTGACTGAAATGTTCCATCTCTGTGCTGTCCAACACTCCAGCTTCTAGGCATGTGTGAATATCGAGCACTGGAAATGTATTCTATTCAGAATGGGAAAGTGAACTTATAATTTTATTAATTTTAATTATTTTAAATGTAAATAGTTATGTATGACATAATGACCAAGATGTCATCGTAGCGTAATGGCGGAGAAGGCATTCCTTTTGCATTTTAAAAGTTATTTTCTTGACTTGCGTTAGATATTTTCTTTTATACTTTCTACAGCCTTAGACAAAGCCTCCTGATTCCAATACAGCTAGATCTAGATTTATCTTCTTCCGTGTACCTTCTCGCCACCGCGTCTGAACTGAGCCTCCATTTTTTTGTCACATTCGCCGTTCCACTCCTCTGGCACAGAGGTAGGCGTTGTAATTTATCTGCTTCACAAAAGCGTGTTCTTCTCCATAATCAGACTTAAAAGTCTTTGAGGTCAGAATCTCTAACATTTCTTTCGCATTCCTCTTGGCAACACAGCATATGCTGGGCACCTGGCTGCTGCTCTATAAATATTTATTGCCTGGATAAAGTAGGTTGCATCAGGGAGTGGGGTGTCTGGGCAGATGGTGCCCAAATGACGAAAAGCCCCAGTCCGTCCTCTCCTAGAAGTGATGGCATGTTTGGATCGTTTTCCCATAAGCTTTCAGGAAAGTCTCTGAGAACGAGAATATGCACTTAGCGGGAATCCAGCAAGGAGAGGACCCGTTTTGTGGAGATTGCCGCCTGTCGATGTTTGTGAAACTGCAGCGTGCAGCGCACACAGGCTTCTCTGTGTGATTCCTTCCCAGTATAAAATACACCTAAGCAGATCGAGGCCGGGAGTGAAATTGTTAGCTTTCTCTCATGTGTGTAAAAAGCCACATGGTGGCTCCCACCACTAGTGATTTCAGATCTGTATAATAGTTCTGGTTTGAGTTTTTCTAAGTTGGTGAAATTGTTGGCTCTGTTACTCGTATATAGTGTCTATTCAAACTGTTAGTGAGACGACAGTTACCCCTGAACTTTCTGGAGCAGAGTGCGGCCAGAAAACAAAAATGATAAAGCAAAGAGCCCAAGTAATGCCACGCACTGCTAATGATTGTAAATGATCCCGACAAAAACTTTCAGAGGATCCTGTGAAATTCTTGGTAAGTCTGAAAAGAGAGACGTTTTTAAGTAACAACATAGTGTCACTTACATTTTTAAAAATAGTCAACAATGTTTAGAATTTGTTTATACATATGGCATGCATTTTAGATGTAACAGCCAGGAAAATCTCATTATTGTAGACTTCACTGGAAGATCTCTGAGGTCCCTTCCAGCTTTAAAATGCTGAATATAATTCAGAATTTATGATAATTTGAACTAGGCTAGGCTGAAATTTACTTTTGTATGATCTATGAAGCCAGGATTTGCTAATAGTGTAAACAAGATTGCTTGAGGCTTTTAACCAAGCTGTTCTTAAAGATTTTAACACATTGTGTGATACAAATGGGTCTAACTAATTTCAAATGATTCCCACCTATTTATTAAAGCACGCAGTGAAAGTCTGTTACTTAGAAGGGCTTTTATTAGCAGCTAAATATACAGCGTGAATTTGAAGATAATAAATCTGCATTTCTTATTAGAGTCTGTTATTTTTTTTTTTAAAAAAAATTTCGGTTGGCTTCTCCAAGGGTAGATTACATCAATGAGGATTTTCTGTAATTAGAAATGAATATTTCAAATGCAATTGTCTATTTCATCATTTTTCCCCCTTTATGTGTTCTTTATCAGCTTGATCTATTTAAAAATATATTTATGAGGCATTAGTATTTTAGTGGAAATGCAATTACTCTTAGAGAAATAACTAAAAATCCAAAGCTTCTTAAATTTGGCTATAATTCCAATACCTGTTTACAATTCTTCAAGAGCACAATGGATTAATATAGAAACTTTAAGATTAGGTTGATTCCTGTAATGTCTTAATTTTCTGCTTCAACATGTTGTCATAATTTGTTTTTCTTGATCTTAAAACAATTCTCTGCATATAGAAGGGCGAAAAGATATTCTGTACCATACTGTGGAACTAAGATTTTACTCTAGGCAACGGAGCTTAACAATTTCCTTCAGTTAAAAACAGCAGAAATCCTTCTGAAAACCTGTGTGGATATATAGATATGCTGCATTTTACAAAAACGAATATAAAAAAGATTTACTTTGTCAGAATTTTATATACAGGTTGGAATAATAACTTGAAAATCATCACATTTAAAACATAATGTGGTTTAAATTTTATATCACTTGCTATATGTTTACAAAGCTAAAATATGAAATCATTCCTACCAGGAGATGTTTGTATAAAAATCTCTGTGGTCTCTACAAGTATATTATAAATACTCTACAAGTATTTTTTAAAAGTACCATTTTTGGTAGCATGCAGGGCACTGGTTTTCATAACACTATTTGCTAGCTTCTACAGGCCAGGTTTATACTAATAGAGTGTGATGCTGTAATAGTATCAAGACATACAATGCAGTGCAAAACTTCTGCCTTCATAGAACTTTCAACATTTTGAAACTTTGAAAATATATATTATTGTATCTTTCATTTATTAACTATCTAGTATATTGCTTGAGCTGGCTGAAATGTTCTGTCTTCTCTTACTTAATCCTCATAGAACCTGTGAAATAAGAACTATGATTATCTCCACGTACCACATGGAAAATTGAGGCCTTGAGACAGAGAAAAACTTGCATAAGAGATTCTACTAGTATGTAGCAGAGGAAGTATTTGAACATGCACCTGTCTGATTCTAAAACCTATTCCTTCCTTTTCTAAGAAAGAAAGCTCATCTTTGCACAGCCCATGCCTCTCTAACCTTCAAGTTACTGTCTTTTTTATTTTTATTTTTATTTTTTTTTGTAGTTTTTGACCCGGGGCTGGGTTTGAACCCACCACCTCCGGTATATGGGGCTGGCACCCTACTCTTTTGAGCCACAGGCGCTACCCTTGTCTTTTTGAGTACAAGGGTTTTATTTATTTTCTCTTGGTGTTAATTGCACCAATCCTCTTACTGCCTTCATCTCTCCATGAATTAAGTATGAGTAAGTCCTTCATATTGTTAAACAAGGAGAGATTATTTTTTAAAAGGGTATGTAATTATTGCATGTGAAAAGGTGAAGACACTAGTCTAAGGTATTAGAAATTTTCAATGGTGGTCAAACAAAATTTGAATAATTTTGAGAAATTAATAATTCTCAAAATAATAATTCATAATAATGGAATTTCACTTGTAAAAGAAAATCAATTTCTACAAAGAAAATTAAATCAATTTTGCATAATTAATAATTTGCTCACCAATCTGAGGAAGCATCTTTTGAAATTCTATCTGGATCTATCTATTTGTTTGGTTCCATCTATTTTTCAATGTTAAATTCTTCATCTGAAATTCTTTACAGCAATTGTATGATGCTTTGTGTCTTTTTCAAGACTTCTGGTTCATGATGGTTGCTCTGAGTCAGTCAGTTTTGCTCATTACTTCTTAACATGATGGAAGTCAGTGATGTAGGAAATATAATCTGTTCAAGAAACATTGGTTGCCAGAGATTCCCATAGATGGGCCTTAAAATCTAGGAATCGCTAAATCCTTTTTGTTTCATCTTTCTCTTTTGGTTCTTTAAAACGAGTAGTCATTACTCCATGTTTTGCAATAAGTATCGCCAAATGCAAATAGCATCAGATTCAAAGCAAGCTCTCTTTGATGCTACTATTTTAAGTCTAATGGCATTTTGGTTGGGTGACCCCTAATTAGTCACCAATTATTGCTAGAATAACCAACACAAAATAAAACTGAGAAAAAGTTATAACTGCACGTGAAAAAAATTGTCATTAAATAAAATTGGAGAAAGAATAACATCCTCATGACTTATTTGTAAATTTGTCTTCATAGAATAATGACCGAAACCAAGCAATTAGAAAGCCTAAACATTGAGGAATACTGATGCGGATGAAAATTTATTAATCCATATTGTTTTACAACATTTCCATGACAAATAACTGATCCAATTACAATGTTTTCAGGAAAAGGAAACTAATAATGGGAAAAGGAAATTATCGAACTGTAGTACATTACAAGTTGATTGTGGGATTAAATTGGATTTTCTCTAATACCTTTTGAAAAACAGTTTACCAATATTTATATAATGATAAAATGCTTATTTTTAGAAACATAGAGTCAAAGTGCCAGGTATGGTGGCTCTTGCCTATACTCCTAGCATTCCGGGAGAATTGCTGATGAGTTGGAGGAGTTGGCGGTTGCCATGAGCTATGATGATGTCACTGCATTCTAGCTGGGGTCACAGAACAACACTGTCTCAAAAAAAAAAACAAACAAAGTCTCAGTCTTTTGGCTCAGATCAAGTGTAGTATAAATATAAAATCAAGGAATAAAAAGGCCAAAATTAGGACTCTAATCACCCATCAAAATGGCGGAGTAAAAGCATCAGAGTCAAAGTATTTTGTGTTCTTTCCAAAACAATAGTTTTCATTCCAAAATCTTCTGTTTATCAAATGAATTTGATAAGGACAAGATCTGTCCTGCCTACCAATGCATAGGGTTTCTTTGGAGATCCAATGAGGTACTACTGATAAAAGTGTTTTGTTGAATTCAAAGCATTATTAGTAGTCCTTACTACTTTGACATTCTTGTTAGGCATTCTTCATTGAATGCATAACCAGTACAAACTCAACTTACAGCATTTTCCCCACAAGTTAACTGCTCTCTTTCTTGTCCACTCTGTTAGTGACACCATGCTTCTCATACTTCCTCAGGATTGAAGGGTCAAAAGCTCAGACCTGGTTTTAATGCCTCTGTCATGATCACAGAAGTCAAATGGAGACAAATAGTCTCATCAACCAGACTGTAGATGCTATAACCAAATTGGTGTCATACCTCAACTGCAACTTAGTTACAGCTTTATCTCATTTTATAGAACTGATATATTTCCGGAACTTTGCAGAAATTGATTTTCTTTTACAAGTAAAATTCTATTCTATAGGCAATAAAGTGATTGTAAGGGGTTCTACTTGGAAATTTTGAGTAGAGTGAAAAAGGCATTGTCTTTCTAGATTTTTTATAGTCTATGTCATTCAAAATGACAAGCAAATATTGTTTTCCTTTTTCAAAGAAATTCTTATAAAGGAATGCCAAATGTAGTTTGTTGAAGATTTGCTTCTCTGGCAAAACTAGCAATTTAATGACCCATTGAATTAGTGTCATTGTGGTTATGTGGTTTGGTTTCCTGCTTTATAGGAAACCCCAAAGCATTAAATAAATGAGGGTGATTAATTGAAAGCGTTAAGCACTAGCGAAACAAAGGCACAGGAGAAACAAGACGCTATCCTGTCCCTTATATGTGAAGCAGTGCAGATCAATTTCATTTTCAGTGGGACTTGGAATAAAACAACATTTTTTTCCCAGGATAATTGTTGAGAGTATTTGAATTCATTCCCAGGATAATTGTTGAGAGTATTTGAATTCATTATTTAGGAAAAAGACATTTTAAATTTGATAACATTTAAAAGAATGGTCATCATGAATATTATTAAAACTGATGCAATGGGGTCATCTCAAGCATATGTTCTTTTGTAATAGAAAGTTTTTATTTGAACATTTTCTTAAGATGATTTCATCATCGCTTATAAATTCCTTAAAAAGGTCTAAGTACATCAATGAATCCAGATCGATGAGATTTTGATTAACCTAAATGACACAATCACATTCCCCTCATGCAGGTTAATCATACATGTAAGCTTTCCCTATGCAACTACTGAAACTATAAGCTGATAGGCCCAAATTTTAGGGACTTTTGTCTGTCTAATACATAAAAAAAAAAATCACCAATTGTGGTTTTCAACACGTAGAAAATACTACAGTATTTCATAGTATAATTCTTTAAATATTTTACTAAAATATGGAACTGGCAATAGATGAACGTATAATTCAAAATATAGAAAGACACATCGACTAGCATCACAAACTACTTGCAATTAGGTCACAGCTTTTAAAATGAAATCATATGGATTTTCATGTTTCCTCAGGGAGAAAGAAGAGGCAAAAAAACCAAAACAAAACATTAGAACAAAAATTTTATATTACTCACCCAAAGCTGCTCTGGGCCAAGTGGCATCTGAGTGGTACAAAGTAGCACTGTGATCCTTAATGCCTAGACTAGGTGTGGAAAGATATTAACTCACTGACTAATGACATTAATATCACAGCTGGTCTTTAAAGATACTATACATTAGCATGTTCAGACATAATGTTATTCATAAAGTGTAAAGTTCAAATGGATGGTGGGGATAATGAATTTTTGCTCAGTCCCAACAAAATACATGTATTTATTTCGTAAAATGTTGTGGGCTTTCTGATTAAAATTATGTTATGATGTATTTTTAAATTTAAGTGATCAGTTCACTTGTGGTTCATGACTGGGACAAATCAGCTATTATCAGATTTCATAAAAATATTCTTTTTAAAATAAGTCTCTAAATGTACAGTTCAATGTAGCTTCCCTTTTAAATTACATTTGTGTAATTAAGTTCCCAAATGAGAAGGAAAGAAAAAAGTCTGTTAGCAAACCACATGTTCTAGTCATAGGTCCAGATTATATGAACTTTTTATATATTGATATGATAATATTCTAATGTTGTGTCTTCAAGAATCACTGATATATATCATACTCTTTAAAATACTGATTAAACTATAATTTTCAAGTTTTTGAGTGTCATTTTTCTGTTTGTCAGTAAGGAATGTTTAGGTTTAAATCCACCAAAATTAGGTGGGTGGAATGAATAAAGACATTTGCTTCCTTTTAGTTTTGTGGTATCTTTTACTATCACCCTCAATCTTCCTTTCCCCGTGTTCTGTGCCACGTAGTCCATAGGACAAGCAAAGCCTCATCTTGATGTTGTTATCTGTCTTCACTTTTGGTATGATTCTCATTCAGGCTCTGGTTACTGCTCAAGTGTACTATTACATTTTTGCTTTTTACCTTCATTCGTGGGTAGAGAAGCGGGAATGTCATGAGTTAAAGAACAGCGAATGTAGCGGGCATTTTGGCGAGTGCCTATAGTCCCACCTACTTGGGAGGCTGAGGCAGGAGGATCGCTTGAGCTCAGTTTGAGGTTGCTGTGAGCTGGGCTAGTACCACTGCACTTGAGCCTGGACAACAGAGTGAGAATCTGTCTAAAAAAAAAAAAAAAAAAAAAAAAGAAGTAGAGGGAATGCAATCTTTTTATAAGCTTCTTTCACAATCTCTTAACAATGGAAACTAGCTCTGTAGTTTTTCTTAAGCTCCTCTAGAGAAATTTGTTAAAAGGAGAGGAGTGGGGTAAGCATTACCCATGAGCACCTGCAGTGTGTCAGCCACTGTCTTCACATGACCTTGCTGAAGATTGCCTAGCAACTGCATGCCATAGGTGTAATTTGTATTTTATATGCAAAAAAATTAGAGTTCGTAGAGTTTAGTTGCATTGTCAAAAGTAATCCCTATGCTTCAAAAGAAGAGGCTTGAATTGACTATTTGACCCTATGGACAAAAATCTTTGCACCATCCTGCACTCAGGTTCTAGATCTGCCATCAGATCCAGGACTTGCCAGGGGACAGATCAGGTTAAAGCATTTTCCTGTAATTTATTCACAACATAGGATAGATCTTGGTGTTTAAGGACTGACATACTGACCTCCCATGATTACTCCCATAGACCACAATGAGCCATCAATCTCTACCACTGCCGCTTGGATAAGTTTGTTTGAAGGGCCCACCAATTTTCAGTAGAGCCCCTCTCTATTGGAACCTTGGGGCAGATCTTGTTTAGGTCTGTGTTCATGGTCCAAGCCATTTGAAGAACTTAGCTTCCAAGTCAGTAGTTAACTAAATAGCATGGGAAGTATCCGTACACCGGGCACATCTCAGCATCCAGAGAAAACAATGTAAAAGCCTTAGGAGATGATATTTTAATACGATGTGTATATATTCAAAACTTTATACAGAGTATTTGGCTAAGGGATCTTGGGACAGTAGATTGAACTTATGATGTCTGGGAGGCTTTACTTTTTTTGAGAGTAGACATTAACAGTTTGGCATGAAGTTGACCAGGTGGCAAATATAAGGTTAGAAGGACAAATAAAAAGCATTATGCCCATTCTTTTGGTGCATGTATGTGAAAGAGAAAAAGACTTCCCCAAAGGCCATATCTCTGTGATAGAAAACTGCCAGTTTATAAAAGAATAAAATGAGTAAAGGTTTAGTAAGCTACCACAAAAACTACATGTTACCAAAAAATGTCCATGCAAACAAGAACATTGTGCCCTAGTTTGCTGAGAATTCCAAACAAAGGTCCCCATGATTGATTGGTTGTCACAATGGACAATACTTCCCCTGATTTTGCATTATTTCTCCCCTTCCCCTATCTTTTTCCTTGCCTCTTGATTTTTTTTTTTTTTTTGAGACATAGTCTCAGTATGTTGCTCTTGGTAGAGTGCCTTGGCGTCATAGCTTACAACAACCTCAAACTCCTGGGCTTAAGTGATTCTCTTGCCTCAGCCTCCCAGATAGCTGAGACTACAGGCATCTGCCACAATGCCTGGCTATTTTTAGAGACGAGGTCTCACTCTAGCTCAGGCTAGTCTGGAACCGAGAACTCAGGCAATCCACCCGCCTTGACCTCCCAAGTGCTGGGATTACAGGCATGAGCCACAGTGTCCAGCCTTGGCCTCTTGATTTTTAACACTCTCCTCTAGTCCCTTGCACCTAAAAAAATACAAAGTTTGTACGCAATATTTTTGTTTAGCCACTGATTTGGCTATTTAAATTTGGAAATTTAAAAATTCTATGATGAATAGTGCTAGAATACGTACGTTAGCATTGACACAGCTTAGAAACCCCCTCTGTGTCATATTAAATAATACGTTAAACAAAACGGTTAGCCAGAAGCAGTTCATTCAGCTACATTTTGGGGTAAGTCTGGGTTAAAATTTAAATTTTTCTCATCTCTAGCTTACAGAATTTCTTAATATTTGACCTTCCTAAAAGCAGACAACTGTTACTTTAATGCTAACGGCAAAAGCAAAAATAACATGGTAGATCTTACATTTTATTCTACTTTACCACGCGTTTGTCCAACTCGAAAGGATGTAAGGTGTTGCTGTCTGAAAGAAAAATATATTTATTCCACACCTACTGGCCCAGAATGAGTAAGAATCTACATTGGGGGGAAAAGGACCAGTGGCTATGTCATCTACTTGCTACCTCAGGGGAAGGCAGGGGAAATCAACGATCAGGTGAGCTGATAAACACATGTCTTTATTCCAGGCACATAGAGATGACATTATAAAAAATTTACCAAGTTCAATGTAGTCACATTTCCTGTTTATACACAAATTGCTTGCAATATTTTTTCTTCTTATGTGACTTGAGAGTCTCTTTCTTTGATAGAAATTACTAATCATAGAAATTATCACATGTTGCAATTGTTTTAAATACTTTTGAGGACAAGGACATGAAGAAGGGAAGAACTTCTAACATTGGCATTTTATAATACTAAATGAAATTATTCAGATGTATACAGAATACGTAAATACTCATGTTAATAGAATATCTCGTATATTTTATATAGCTATTGAATTCTCTACTGACATATATAGAGAGAGGATTAAGACAAGTTTCCTGTGACTGGTGAGCTATGTTGATATTGGGCTCTTTCTGTAAGTAGTTATATTGTAAAAGGGAGGTGGGAAATGGGGATAGAAGTTAGTCAACCATAAGCCCAAACTTATACCAGAAGGACAGAATTTGGTTGGCTGTGAACATAGCATACATTCTTTCATAGTACATTATATTAACATGAAGATAAATAGATGAATGAAAAATGGATAGATTTGAATCATTTACGTCCAACTCGGTGTGAAAATAGGCTGCGTTTAATGAAATAATATTTTATGAACCACTTACACAGATTTTCCACATCTAAACCTTCCAGACAATATCAGCTTTTCTTACGAAACAAATTGGTTTTAAAACCTTTCTTATAACATATACAAAAGCATAAAGGCAGCAGAACAATGGCATCAATCACTAGGTAACTATGAAAATATATAGATATTTCATTACAGATAGAGGCAGTTTGTGAGGTCTTTAAACACAGAGATATTAGAAGTCTGGGACAGGATTTTTGTATTTAGAGAAGTGTTTGTTTTATGTGATTTTTTTTTTTTTTTATGATGGGAAGAGGAGGAAAGTACTCAATAGACTAGGACCTCTAATATGAAATTTACCAGCAGTGTAAATAACTATTCCCAGAACAACTTTAGATCTAGAATTTAATGTCATATCAGAAGAGCGTCTCCTTTACTTTTGCAGGCATGATATTATTTCCCCACATGTTGAACTTTCAGATAGTCAGTTTCTTTTAGGAAGAATGATGCTATATTGTGTTATTCATATGTCAGAGGGAGACGGATACACTGGTGTGATATTATGGAATAGATATGTAATCAGTATTGTCACACATTTTAGAGCTCTGTTAAAAGAAGATCCATTTTATTATTCAGGTGTGTAATATAGAGGACTGTGTTTTCTCTATTTTGAAAGTATTACTATAACTTGTGTGTGACCACTTATTATTATTCTCCTTACCTTTTCAATCAGTTTAAAAATTTATCATCATATATACAGGTATTTACATATTCAACTTTATTTCTTCGCTGAGTATATCTGTAATGTTTTTGAAAAAGCCGAATTTAGATTAATTTTTCATTCTGCTCTTGCTACCACTGTCTTGATTTTTAATAGCAGAGTATAAAAATAAAGTCTCGAATGGGCTCACATTAAGTAACATTTGTTTTATTAATTATGTTTTTTAGAAGGATGAACTGTCAGAGAAAATAAATCTATTATCTGCTTTTTAACCTGAAATACAGATTTAATCCTGGCTGGTGGACATGGTACCCGCAATGTTTACCTCAATGTTTGAAACATAAAACTCTTCGCCTTATCTGTTGCAAATTCTGGATTGTAGTTGTTACTAATTTTGTGAAAGAATAACAAAAAATGCAGTATTTAATGATTCTTTATCAAGCAGCGCTACAAAGCATTACTGTATTTTGCAAAAATTCACTACTATTAAAAGCTTTGATTTTCAAGGGCCACCAAAGATAAAGAATTCTCACATTGGAGACGTCTGTGCGTAAGCCCAAGTAGGCAGTTTCTTATCTTTTCTCATTATTGCGGGTGAGAGATAAAAATCAATCATTAATATGCAAACTATTCCTCTGACTTCATATTTCACTTATATCTAGGATCCTGTTTTTTCTCTGGGATTACACCCTGTATTAATAAGTTTTTAGGGTAGAATATAAAATATTGAAATCAAATTCTCTGTAATTGAAACAGAGTAGAAGGGTGACTCTAATACTTAGCTATTCAGGAAACACGCACTCATGCGCACACACATACACAGACAATTCATATTTTGCCTTAAAAAACTTAAAGACATTTTGTACTTGTTTTTCGTATTTTTGGCCTGAAGAATTCAAAGTGTGTTGGTTTATTTGTTATATGGGTTAGGTAGAATTGATGATTTATACCACTACTGATTTTTGAGCATTTTCAAATAAGTTATGGATATAAAAACAGAAGGGATTTTTTTTTTCCCTAAAGGGATTTAAAATCCAGCTGTAGAGAAGAGTACTATGTATGGAAACCAGTAGAGAACGTTTTGGGGCATGGTACCCAAACACAGCTTCTTCTAAAGAAAACATGTTTGTTCCAGGCTCTGATGCAGCATTACTTACTCTCAGGCTGAATCTTCTGAATCGTGGGTGGCTGAATGGAGGGAACTCTTGATCTTAGAGAAGCCAAATCATAGCTTTCCCAGAAGCCCAGAAGCCCAGAAGCCCATTAGCTAGAATAATGGCTAAGGAAAGTGAAGCGGGTACATTTCTGAGTTATTTAGGTTAATAAATGCCTCAAGAATTAAATCAGCTAATCAGAGTTGCCACACTTAACAGGTCATGAAAACTGGGCTCAGACTAAGGTGATTCTATGAGACGACACCCAAAGTCAAGTTTTCAAACACAACAGAGTGAAAACAAACCCCAAGACACAGCTGGTATTAGGTGAAAAAGAAACACTTGGGAAGAGTAGGATTGTGTCAAGTACTACAGACCACCGGAAAACGAGTTATTGAATTCTTGCCTCTGAAGTGGCTAGAGCTACTAAAATTCAGAAACACCCTTCACCTTTAGCCTCTGTGACAGCTTTTCAGTGATGCTTTGTGATTGTGGATTGTCATGAGTTCCAGTTTTATCCTTAGTCAATTCCCTCTTGCTTAAGCTTGCAGCCAAATTAAATTTGCCTAAAACAAAGAATGATTCAAGCCCATAAAATTCATGACATAAATGTTTGGGAGCTCTATAAATACATTATCAAAAAATCTGAATTTGAGGAGTTAGAATTACATACAGTTTTTGTGTGTGTATATGTGTGTGTGTGTGTGTGTGTGTGTGTGAATATAGAGAAATGACTTCAGGAATTATTTTTTAAATTCATTTCTTAAGTCAGTAGCCCATAAGTTTTGTCTGTAAAAGGCCAAAGAGTAAATCCAGTGTTTTAGTCATGGTAGGCAATACATTCTGAAACCTGTTGTTGTAGTGTAAACAGCCATAGCTAATACTCAAAATGTTGCGGTAGAAGTTTCTATATAGATAATGAAATTTGATTGTCATATAATTTCCATATATCACAAATTTTTTTGTATGTTTTTTGATCATTGCAAGTGTATAACCCAGTTGGTGACTTACACCTGAAATCTCAGCACTCTGGGGGGTGAGGGAGAGAGGACTGCTTGAAGCAAAAAGTTGGAGACCAACTGGAACAAGAGTGAAACCTTGTGTCTACAAAATATAGAAAGATTAGCTGGATGTGGGGACATGCCTTTGGTCCTAGTGGCTTTGAGGGTGAGGCAGGAGAATCACTTGAGTCTAGGAGTTTGAGGTTGCAGTGAGCTAAAATGACACCACTGTATATGAACCCGGGTGACAGAGTAACTGTTTAAAAGACAACCTCCAACTCCCCCTCAAAAGACTTCATTCTCCCCTATTATATATTAATTTCTAGGAAAAATTTTACTCTTTTTGTCAATATTATATAAATGAAAAATACATTTATTTAAATATTAGTAAAATTATGCCCAGACAAAATATTTTTAAAGCATAAAATTTATGTATATCCATTTTATAAAACAAGTAAATCCTTGCCTCTGCCTTCACTATCTCTAGGTTAAGTAGTGATTTTCTTTTTTTTTTCAGATAGAGTCTTACTCTGTAGCTAGGCCAGAGTTTCCTGTGTGACATCACCATAGTTCACAGCACCCTAAAACTCTTGAGCTCAAGTGATCCTCCTGCCTCTGCCCTCAGAGTAGCTGGGACTATAGGTGCCCGCTACAATGCCTTGGTAATTTTTCTCATTTTAGTAGAGGTGGAGTCTCCCTCTCACTCAGGCTAATCTTGACCTTGTGAGCTCAAGCTGTCCACCGCCTCTCCCTGTCCCCGGGCCCCTGGCCCCAATGGACCCCCTCCTTGGCTTCCCAGAGCACTAAAATTATAGGTGTAAGCCACCATGATCAGAAATGTAATGATCTTCTGATAGTCTGCATCTAAGTGTGCTGACCATCGGATTAGGGGGTGGAGTAGAAAGGTCATAGATTGATAATTCTATGTGTAATTTAGATACTCATAGTGGATACCAAAAAATAAAAAAAAAATTAAAAAAAGAAAAAGAAAAAAATGTAAAGTAATTAAGATTTAAAGTCTTCCCTTAGTGGTAGGGGGACAGGGCAGGGGAAGCTTCCGTTATAAGAGCAAACTGAATGCCAAAGAAAGAAAGATATTTAATATCTTTAAAACTCTCATGTGGGTTTTTTTCTCCTTGTCCTTCTAAGTTACTATGCGTCATGTAAAGTACTGACTGAGAGTTTAACCTCAACACCGCTTAATGCATGATTTCTTTTTAAAACTAGACCCCTACGATCACAAGGCCCTTTTAGGCATTGTTTGAAACCTCAATTTCTTATTCTTACTGTATTTTTGTTTTCATCCTAGTTACAAAATATTCTATGCTTTTTTATTCTCACTCCAACCTATAAACATTTCTTAGAATTATTCTGTTGTATTTTAAAAGCAACCTGAAAAATGGAAATCATTATATCTATTGATATTCAAAATGTAAATATGTTCTTGTATTAAAGATTGCAGAAGTGGGGCTGAGTTTGCTTTGTAGACTTCCAAATTTGGCATTTGGTCAAGATTGGCTTGACCTAGGAAAATTGTGACATAGATGAAGTTAGATCTAGGTATTCTATTCATTGCCTATTATTTTTTTCTAGACCTACATCTCCCCACTGGGGTACGCTCATTCACCTCCCTTCTGTCTGCAGGACTCAAGCCCACTCCAGAGCCTTCCTATCTTCCTTTTTCTCTCTGATTCCACTCTTCACACCCTGTTGTGCTACATTAATCTAATAACCCACTGACTTTATGTGTCAACATTTGTATTTTAATAGGGAATTTTCTGGAACCCATGGGCTACATCCAAAGGTACTGAAAATGGTATCTGAGGTAGGTGGCTCTAAGCCCAAGCCCTCTCTATCTGCACAGAGGCTTAGCTCTGCTGTGTCTACATTACAAAATGTTTTAAACTATAGACCAAAAATTAATTTCATTCATTCATGAAAAAGAATTACATGAAGATCCTTTATAAAACCCTCTTGGAAGTACTCAATATTGGTGTATTGAATACTAGACATGAAAAGGATGGGTTTTTCTCAGTATTAAGTCCTTTTGGTACCTATGATTTGCTGAATACTGTATACAGTGTTTGCTTTCAAGGCATTGGTTATTTGATAGGAAATACAGACTTGAAAGTAAGTAAATGCAATCAAATATTTTAAACGCTATAATTGAGGTACTATGTACATAAATGACAAAAATAAGTCACTAACTCTGTTGATTGGGCCAGATAAGATTTCATAGGAGACCGCTGAGCTAGATTTTGAAAAATAAACTTTACAGAAGGAGAAAGGAATGGGAAGTTTTGCGTGACAACATAGTGGCATGAAATGCATTTACCTTGAATTTTGAATAAGCAAGTAGGTAGCAAGGAATAGAAGTCAATAGAAAATCCATCCTGGCAATGGCAATTGCCACATCGACTATTCCGGGGATAGCGGCAGTGAATTAACCTTCAGCATGTAGCCAGTAGTAGGCAGTGATGTCCGTATCAGAGCAAATGAATAGTATGATTGCAGCTATTGTACTATCTAACCTCACTTTTTCCTGTCATTTTTCACAGCCTCTTTGTGGTATTCCAGGTCATTTCTACTAGTTATCTCATTTCCTTTCAATAGTGTGTTTTCATTTTAAATTAGATTAGTAACAGTTGGTTTCTGGAGTACCTAGAGGCCCTTGCTCTTTTGTATGTTTTTTAATCATTACAGTAAAGAACTAGGATCCTGATTTTTGTGGTTGTTTTGTTCAGAGGTGCATCAGTTTACACATTTGTGTTTGAATAAACAAATAATTTGATTAATAATGCACCTTTTCAGAGGGGACTAAGAGAGAGTGGGTACAGAGTCACTGGGATTGAGGTCTGTGAAACTAGGGTGATGGGCAAACTACACACATGAACTTTGGAGACACTCATGACCATCATCTGTATCTGGGATAAGAGACTCAGGGTCCTTAATGAATTTAGGCATGTAACCAGGAGGATCATAAATGACAGATAAATGAGATGTTGAGAGTATGTAGCTAAGTGTCATGAACCTAAAAAATAATTGCAAGTGAGTGATGTTAATAAAGTGTAAAAATAAATTAAAACTAAGACGAACATCCACCTTCCTCCTAGTCCTTCTGAGGTTTCTGACATTGCAGATAGCAAAAGGAAAGTATGTGAATATTAAGTAGAGAAGTAGAAAATGCAGAATTTTTTATTAATAAAGGAATCTGAGTCTAGAAAATATAGAGGAAAAGAGTCGAGGAGGCAGCAGTGGAAGAACTAGTAAGAAGTATAGAAGTTCATTGGGATAAGATATAAAGGGCAATTAATTTGGAAAAGGACTTTATTTGGCCAGTGTTTTTGGATGTCAGTAATGAACAGAGTGACAGGATAGAATTTTGGATGGAACTGTGGAAGAAAAATGTTTCTATCATGGGACTAGAAAGAGGGGCATTTAGAGCCTGTTCCTCTCAGCATGTTGTAACTGTTTGGGCATCACAAGAGAAATTTAGTAAATATTTGTTTGGATTTTTATGATAGACCACAGTTTTTCAATCTTGACAATACTGACATTATGGAGCTGATAGATTTTTGTTTTGGGGGGATTATCTTTTGCAGTATAGGATGAATAGCTGCATGCCTGAGCTTTTTCCTGTAGGTGCCAATATTACTCCTCTCCTTGATGTGGTGACCAGCAATGGACATTGCCAAACCAGGTTAAAAAGCTGTAGACTAAGCTTTTCCAGTTTGGGGGGGGAAGGATGAAATGAAATACAGTCTGATATGTTATCATTTTTTCTTTAAACTTCTTGACATAGGGGTAGAAATTGTGCTTTGGAATATGTGATATGTGTAAGTCTAATTAAAAAATTCTAACAATTTCCTATTGTCTACAAAATAAAATTCAGGTTTAGGACAGTGGTGAAATTTTCCAGGCAACTTGAGCTCTTCAGCTCCACTTCCATGTGTATCTCTGTTAACCACTCATTTATGATATTTCTCCAAATAATTTTTATAATTTCCACCTTTACTTTTGTTCATACTATTGGCTGTACATTTCCCTACCATCATTTTCCAAAAAAATCTAGCTGTCAGGACATATCTCAAATGACATCTCTCCCATGAAGACCTCTCTCTCTAATTCTATTGGTAGAATTTAATGTCTCCCTTTTCTGCATTGATGTGGTACATTGGCCCATTCATCATATTCTTCCTCTTACTGAGGATATATATTTTTTTCCTGGAATACAATATCTCCCTGTAAAGCACAGATTCAGTTGTTTAATTTCAGAAAATTTTCTAGTATTATATCATCAAAACCTTTTTCTGAACCATTTGTTGGATTTCTTACTCAGAGAAACCATTAATATTTAGGTTGGATCAGATTTGTTCTTTATACCTATTAGTATTTTAACCATGGATTTTTTTCTTTACATATTTACTGTGACTATATCAAATGTTTGGTCTTAGGTCCCTCTTTGGATTTTTGCTTCGTCTATTCTATCTCTACTTTATTAAACATTGTACTTACTGCCCTTTGGCAAGTGTGCAAATGAGAGAGAGGCAGCCATGCCTGCTACACTCTCTCTGTATGCTGCTCCCTACAGTCATGGCTGCCTCCCATGGCAGCAGCAAGAGTGGCTGGTAAGGTTTTCTGGGGCTGAGGAGGCTGCTGAGATGCCATAGTTCAACTATTGCAGAATACTTTCAATACTGGGCTATTGGTCTGTACAAAGACACCTCAAGGACTTTTGAAACAGAAACTGATATTTTGGCAAGACACATAACCTTTCTTTTTATAAGATTAAGAATTGAATGTTGGAGAAGAGAGGAAGATGGCCAAACAGAGACATTGCTAACTGGACCATCCCAGATGGGTGGTGGGATTTCAGATAAGGAAAAGGGGAGAAGAGACACAGATCGAGTGTGGATCATAGGGAGAGGTGCTGAGCCTGCTGGGGGGCTTCAGAGAGGAAAACTACAAAGCAGAAAAGGAGGAAAATAAAGGAAAAAAGAAATTGGTGAGGATCAAGCCCAGAGGAGGACCAAAGACCAGTGAAAGGGAAAGGAAGGATCCCTCTCTCCCTCCCATGTGACTTCAGAGACCAACAGTCTACCAAGCTTCTTGGAAGCTTTCCTACCCCTCATGCATGGCAGCGAACATGGAATAGTGGAGAGAACTTGCGTGATTCTGGAGCTTAGACATTCTGTATGAGACATTCCAAGGACAGTGTCACACCAGAGAGCCAGCTTGCTTTCTTCCCCACTCCTCTCTTTCCTACCATAACTGGGAAAGTAGTTAGAGCCCTAAATTTAGCAAGTAAGAATGATCATATCTTTCTGGTGGTTGTGTATTATAGCCTGAGGTTCCCTTGGGGAGTGGGTTTCATGCTGTTCCACTTGGGGAACTTCAGTGGACCTGAGATGCCCAAAAGCATCTGTGAGCTCCCTGCCCAAAAGAATTTTATGGAGGTTCACTTTAGCAGGCCAGACAAGTACACCTGGCCCTGTCCCCAGACTTGGGTGGGATGCTGAGGTAAACAGCAAGGAGGTCTGGGAGCTGGTCTTGGGTGGCAAGCTAGCCGATGTGGACAGAACTGACATGAGATTATTGCAGAGTTTGGAGATATGGCAATCTGGGAGAGCACCCATTTCCCCCTCAGGAAAAATGCCCTATTGAATTGAGGTGGGACCTTCGGTGAGGAAGAGCTCATGCCTAGGCATCATAGCAACTAGGCATGGTGTAGTCAGGCACTCGGGCTGACCAAGAAGCCAGCACGGCTCTTTCCCCACCCAAACCAACTAACTAGGAAAGCAGTTTGTGCTGAGAATTTGGCAAGTGACCACCTCTCCTCAGCAGGCATGTGCTACAGGCTAAGGTTTCCACAGGGAGGGGAACCCACATCTTTCTCCTGGAGGAACTAAATGGACCCAGCATGTGTGATTTAGAGGCTTTCTGCCTGTTGGCATTTTGCAAAGATGTACTTGTGCAGTGTTTTTCAATCTTTTTTATCTCGCAGCACATTTGAACCTATAGTTAAACTTCCATGTCACACTTAAATTACATTGATCATAAAAAGAGTAAAAGAAAAATGCTTATTGTGCTTCAAACTTCTTTTGAAAATAATTTCATTAATGATCTTTTAAAAACTTTCACACACACCTAAGATTCTCTCATGGCAAGCTGGTGTGCCACAGCACACTGGTTCAAAATCACTATGCTAATGGGTCAGGGTGGCAGGCTGGGGAGAGGTTATAGAGATGGAAACCAGATTGTGAATCTCAGATGGCCCAGTCTCCACAGCAGACTTTTTGGTTGGTTCCACTTCAGTCTTTTCCTGGCAGCCTTTCCTAGAAGATGAGAGCAGATCCCTGAACCCTCCTAAAAGAGCCACCTTACCAGCTATTTTGAAGCTTGAGCATACCCCACCCCACCTCACCCAGCCGCATACCTCCCTCCATTGTGGCAGAGGTTAGGGACTCACCTGAAAGTTCCAAGATCCCTACTATCACCACTTGGGGAATTTGAGCGCTCTTCCTGAGGGACAAGAATAGGTCACAAGTTCTCAACACAACACTTAAGCTTGTTTCTTTCAGCTATCACCACCTAATGACGAGGAGGTCAATTTGCACAGAGCTTCACAGAATTTACTATCTCAGTCATACAGGGAGAGGATGATTCTCATCCACAAGCACCACTTACTATCTCAGAGATTAAACTGAATATACTAATGCAATTCACACTGCTACAAGGGTCACAGGCCTGGGGAATGAAAGGATTTTTAAGACCTCTATCCTCTCTCATTAAAGAGAGACAGAGAATCTTCCCAAACACTTAGTGAAGCACTGCTACAGTCTTCAAATAACTGGCAACTGAGAAAACCACACTAAAGATCTGTACTAATGCATTTATATAGAACACAGTCAGCCATCAAAGCACACGGAGAGACAGCCAAAGGTTCTTATGTAACATATGCTACAAAATACTGCATAGGAGTGGGGAGAGGGTAAGCCCCATCTAAAAAAGAAAATGCAAAATGAGAAGCAGTAGCTCTTCCAGATAAGAAGCAATTCATGAAAACCTCGAGAAGTGTGAAAAATCACAGTGAAAGGTCACCCCCAGAAGGTAACACCAGTTCCTTGGCAATGGATACCAAATAAAATGAAAATATTGGCATGACAGATAAAGAATCCCAAATATGGATGATAAAGAAGCTTAACAAAATCCAAGAGAGTGTGGCGCCTGTGGCTCAAAGGAGTAGGGCACCAGCCCAATATACAGGAGGTGGCAGGTTCAAACCCAGCCCCGGCAAAAAAAAAAAAAAAAAAAAAAATTCCAAGAGAAAATGGGAAACTAATTCAAAGAAACGAGAGAAACAATTCAGGAAATTAATAAAAATTCACACATTACAAAAAAAATAGAACTTCCAGAAATGATAAAATTATTTGAAGGTACTATAATACACAGTGGGAAGTTTTTATAACAGACTAGACCAGGCAGAAGAAAGAATCTCAAAGCTTGAGGACAACTCTTTCAAATTAATTCAGTCAGACAAAAATAATAAACAGAATTAGGAGAAATAAACAAAGACTATGAGAAATATTAGATAATGTAAAATGGCCATTATAAGAATAACAGGCATTCCTGAGAGGAAGAAGAAAATGCACAAAGGCTAGAAAAGCTATTTGAGGGAATAATTGAGGAGAACATCACTGGTGTTGTAGAGATTTAGACATCCAGGTATAAGAAGCTCAATGAACACTTGGGAGATTCACTGCAAGGAGGCAATCAGCAAGACACATAATCATCTGACTGTCAAAAGTCAACACAATGGAGAAATTCCTGCATGCTGTAAGGTAAAATCATTAACTTAAAATGGAAAATCCATCAGACTCTCTGAAGTTTTCTCAACTGAGATGTTACAAGCCAAAAGGAATTGGGGGCCCGTCATTGGTCTTCTTAAACAGAATGACTGTCAGCCTACAATTTTGTATCCAGCAAAACTAAGTTTTATATATGAGGGACAAATAGACTTTTCTGGATAAAGAAACATTGAGAGAATTTGTCAAGACCAGACCTAATCTGTAGGAAATATTAAGAACTGCAATATATGTGGATCAACACAATGGTCTCCACCCAGTCTAAAACCATCCCCAAACTAAAGCTCAGAGTTCATATAATAAAACAAAGCAATTAGATAATACTGAAAAGAATGAACAGAGAAGCATGCCATGATCTGTTAATAAACATGAATGATTTGAATTCCCCACTCAAGAGACTTAGGCTGGCTGAATAGATAAGAAAGAAGAAGCCATGTATCTGCTGTCTCTAGGGAACACATTTTACCTACAAGGAATCTTGTAGATTCAAGGTGAAGAAGGATGAAAAATTTTTTTCCTCATGCAAATAGAAACCAAAAGAAAGCAGATGTAACCAATTTTGTAGCAGATAAAATTGACTTTAAATCAACAATAGTAAAGAAAGACTAAGATGATCATTATACAATGGTAAAGGGAGCAATTTAGCAAGAAGATATAACAATTCTAAATATTTATGCAGCTTAACAGGGAGATACCCAGAATCATAATAAAAACCCTACCAGATATAAGGAAAGAGATAAAGAGGAATATGTTAATTCCCAGAGTCCTAAACACCCCTTGTTAGAAATGAACAGATCATTCCAGCAGAAAATGAACCCTGGACTTAAATTGGTCTCTAGAAAAAAGGTAATAGTAGACCTACAGAGAATATTTTCTAAAAATCTACTGAATATACATTATTTTTATCAGCACAAGGACATTCTCCAAGATTGATCTTTTTTTTATTACAAATTAATATGAAGGTACATATTTTTAGGTTACATTGTTCTCAGTCCAAGGTAAAGCTGGTTCCTCATATTTCAACCACAATACATGGCTCAACAAATTCAAAAAAATTGAAATCATGTCATGTATCTTCTGAAATCACAGTGGAATAAAACTAGAAATCAAGTTTAAGAGAAATACCCAATTCTACTCAAAGTCATGGAAATTAAGCTCCCTATGGCTGAATGATTGTTGAATCAAAGATGAAATTGAACAGAAATCAAAAAATTCTTTGAAATGAATAACAAATGGGACATAAACTACTAAAATTTATGGGATTCAGCAAAAGCAGTCCTATGGAAAAAAATTCATAGGCTTCAAATGCCTACATCAAAAAGAAAGATCACAAATTAACAGTCTAAAGACACATATCAAGAAACTAGAAAAGAAAGAGCAAACCAAACCCAAAGCCAGCAGAACAAAAGAAATATCTATGATCAGAGCAGAACAAAATTAAATTGAAAACAATACGGAAGATCGAAGAAATAAAAAGTTGGTTCTTTGAAGATAAACAAAATTGGTAGACTTGCTTGCTAGATTAGCCAGGAATATAAAAGAAAGGACCTAAAGAAGCTGAATCAGAAATGAAAAAGGAGGTATTTCAACTGATACAAGATAAATACAAGATGTCATCCATGAATACTATGAAAATATCTGTGCACAAAAATTTGAGAACATAGAGAAAATGGACAAATTTCTGGAAACTGTCTTACCAAGACTCAATCAGGAAGAAATAGTACTCCTTAACAGAGCAATAATTAGTAACTAAATTGAAACAGTTATAAAAATGTTTCGAAAAAAAAAAGAATCCCTGAACTGTGGAAGTTTGTCAGACCCACAAAAAAGAATTGGTACCCAGACTGCAGAAACTATTTCATGACATTAAAAGAAGAGAATCCTCCCTAACTCATTTTATGAAGCCATCATCACCTTGATTCCAAGGCCAGGAAAAGACACAACATTAAAAAAAAAAATCTATAGACCAATACCCCTTATGAATATTGATGTAAAAGTCTTCAATAAAATACCAATATACTGAATTCAATAGCACATTAAAAGATAACAAATTTACCATGCCTAATTAGACTTCATCCCGGCAATGCAAAAATGGTTCAGTCCCTATAAAATGATAAATGTGATTCACCACACAAACAGAAGCAAAAACAAAGACCATATGATTATTTTGATAGATGCAGATAAAGCATTTGACAAAATTCAGCACTCTTTTCTGATAAATACCCTCAGTAAACTAGGTATAGAAGAAACGTATCACAGACAAAAAGAAAATAGGCATAGAAGAAACATATCTCAATATTACAAAAGGCATATATGAGAAACACATAGGCAACATCATGCTGAGTGGGGAAAAGCTGAAAATATTTCCACTAAAAACTGGAATAAGAACATTGTCACCACTTCTATTCAGCATAATGTTGGAAGTCCTAGCAATCAGGCAAGAGAAAGAAATTAAGGACATCCAAATCAGGGAAGAAGAGGTCAAACTATTACTTTTTGCTGATGATATGGTCTTATTTCTAGAAAACCTGAAAGATTCCAAGTGTCCCTTGAAATTAATAAGTTAATTTAGCAAAGTCTCGGGTTATAAAAATCAATGCACACAAACCACTAGCAGTTATTTTTTTTTTATTTTTTTAATTTTTTTTGAGACGGAGCCTCAAGCTATCCCCTTGGGTAGAGTGCCATGGCATCATAGCTCATAGCAACCTCCAACTCCTGGGCTCAAGTGAGTCTCCTGCCTCCACTTCCCAAGTAGCTGGGACCACAAGCGCCCGCCACAACGCCTGGCCATTTTTTGGTTGCAGCCATCATTGTTGTTTGGCGGGCCCGGGCTGGGGATTTGAACCCGCCACCTTAGGTGTATGTGGCTGGCACCTTAGCTGCTTGAGCCACAGGTGCTGAGCCACCACTAGCATTTCTATACATTAATAACAGTCAAGCTGAAAGTCAAATAACAGACTCTATACCATTCACAAAAGCTGCACCGTCCCTCCAAAAGAAAAGAAAAGAAAAATCCTAGGAATATATTTGACCAAGGAGGTGAAAGATCTTTACAAAGAGAACTACAAAACTTTGTGGAAAGAAATCTCAGATAATACAAACAAATAGAAAGACATATTATGCTCAAGGATTAATAGAATTGACCTTGTAAAAATGTTTATACTGCTCAAAGTGATTTTTACAGGTTCAATGTATTCCCTATCAAAATACCAATGCCATATTTCACAAATCAAGAAAAAATAATTCTGCACTTCATTTGTAACCAGAAAAGTATCATAGCAGGTTTTAGGCAGAAGAACAAATCTGGAGGCATCACATTACCTGACTTCAGGCTATGCTACAAAGCTATAGTAACCAAAACAGCCTGGTATTGGCGCAAAGATAGAGATCTAGATCAATGAAACAGAACAGAAAACTCAGATATCAAACCATCCACATACAGCCAACTGATGTTTTAGAAAACAGACAACAATGTTTGCTGGGGAAAAGATTCCCTATTCAATGAATGGTGCTGGGAAAATTGGATAGCCACGTGCAGAAGAGTGAAACAGGATTCATAACTCTCACCATTCACAAAAATTAATTTTAGATGGATAAAATAATTAATTGTATGTCATGAACCCATAAGAATTATAAAAGAAAATGTTGGAAGAAGTCTTCTAGGTATTGGTCCAGTAAAAGAATTAACGAAGAGGACTCCAATGACAATCACAGCAACAACAAAAATAAATAAACGGGACTTGGTTTTTAAATTAAAAAGCTTCTGCACAGCCAAGGAAATAATCGACAGAGGAAACAGACAATCTACAGAATGGGAGGAAATATTTGCAAAGTACGCATCTGAGAAAGGGCTAAAACCAAGATCTACAAAAAACTGAAGTAAATCAGCAAGAAAAAGACAGACCACCCCCCCATTAAAAAGTGAGTGCATCACATAAACAGAAGCTTTTCAAAAGGAGATAGATAAATGGCCAATAAAAGCATGAAGAAATGCTTGACGTCATTAATCATCTGAGAAACACAAATTAAAACCACAATTTTATTACTACAAAAGGTATTTACTTATCCCTGTTAGAATGACTTTTATTAAAAAGTCCCCAAACAAGAGATGTGTGCGTGGATGTAAGAAAGAAGGGTCCCCTTCTAAACTGTTTATGGGATTGCAAATTAAAACAACCTCAAGGGCAAACATTATGGGGTTTTCATCAAAGAACTCAAAGCATATCTACTGTTTTATCCAGCCTTCCCACTACTGCATATTTACCCAAAGGAAAAGAAGTCATTTTATCAAAAAGACATCTGTCCTCAAATGTTTATTGCAGCCCAATTCATAATCGCAAAGATGTGGAGTAAACCTAAGTGCCCATCAGTTCCTAAGTGGATTAACTCCACCATGAAGAAGAATGACTTAATACCTTTTGCAACAATTTGGATGGAATTGGAGACCTTTATCCTAAGCAAAGTGTCTAAAGAACGGATGGAAAACAAACACCACATATATTCACTATTAAATTGGAACTAACAAATGGACACATGAGCATAGAGGAAAGTAAAACTCAATTGAATCAAGTAGGGGGAAGGTGGGAGGAGAGGATAGATAGAAACCCTCCTAATGGATATGATGAACACTATCCGGGTGACAGGCACACTTTTAACCATTACTCTGTAATTATTAAAGCGATCCATGTAACCAAAAATACTGGTACTCCTTTAATACTTTGAGACAAGAAAAGTTACAGTAAATAAAGTCGTGTCTGATGGAAAAAAATTCACTTACTGAATTTTAATATTAATTGTACTAGTTTTATTTGCATATAAAGAAATAAAAAAGAAATCCAAATGAATTCTTTTTATCTCTGGCCTCAAAGTGAACATGTTAAGCCTTTTTTTCCATTCTTTTATATTTAATTGTAAAATAATGCTCATCAACCTGTGTTTGCAGCTCCATAATTACCTTATTATCTTATTCTATCTTTAAATAATTTTATTTGCAGAGTTTTAAAAAATCTAATTTGTGTTCTGATTAAGCAATGACATAAAATGAGGCATTCATGGAGAATACTCTTTATTATTTATAGCCGTATATAATTTTTTTACCATTATTCCCTATTTTTTTTTCTTTTCTGTCTTCCA
Organism: Galagoides demidoff; assembly: GCA_963574575.1. Lineage (NCBI taxonomy): Eukaryota > Metazoa > Chordata > Mammalia > Primates > Galagidae > Galagoides > Galagoides demidoff. Next base: position 103,061 of record CAUYQV010116776.1, read on the forward strand.
TTCCCTCCTTTCCTTCTCTCCTTGCTTTTCTCCTTCTCCTTTTCTCTTTCTTTTGCTGTTCTGGTTTGTATATTTAACAACATTTTTTAAACTACTGTTAAATGTGGTCAGCTTTATTGATCTTGATATGACTTAACATTACACACTAAATATGTTAGTCTGAAACCTAGGGACATGGCAAAGTGCTTGGTCATTACCTGAAACATTGTACAGTTTGTTTGGAGAACTCAACTCTTCTCTTTCAACTGAGATTTCCTTAATCTTTTATATTCATGTCGCTTAGCTGAGAAGGTATTTTCAATCACAAAATATCTTTTTTATCTTTCAGAGAAAACCACTTTTTAAATAGCTTTATTGGTATATAAATGACCAATAAGTGTATATATTTAAATAATACAATTCAGTAAGTTTGGTATATGTGTAGTACACTCATGAAACCATCACCATGATGAAGATAATTGTGTCCCTACCACTGCCCAGAGTTACTTGTGCCCTTTTGTCATGCCTCCGACCCCTTCTTGGTGTCTTCCTCTTTCTTCCATTTTCACTATAAATTAGTTTTTATTTACTAGACTGTATAAATGAAATCACACAGAATGTACTCTTGTGTATTTAATTCACAATGATGATTTTGAGATTCCCTGATGTTATAGTATGTATTGAGATAATAGTTTGTTGCTGAAGAGTATTCCATTGCTTATATATGCCAGAATTTGCTTATTCACTTACATGTTTGATTTGGGTCTTTTTCTAGTAACTTGAGTTTATCCATATAACTTTTTAAACATCTGGAAGATGAATGTTTTGCCTCTTTATGGATTTTATTTTATAGCTTTTAAAAAATATCTTCATAATTTTTTGTTTACTGGTAGACTTTTTTAATTTTAACTTATTGGGTGCTGGATACTTTTGTATTCCTAGATTATTCTTGAGCTTTGTTCTGGGACACAGTTACATCACTCTTGAACATTTTTTCCTTTCAGGTCTTGCTTTCTATCTCTGTTAGGTAGAACTGGAACTGTGTTTAGTCTATAGAGACAAGATCCTATGCGTACTCTACTGTATACCCATGAATTATGTGGTCTTTCCATCTGTTTAGTGGGAATAGATGCACCATTTCTGGCTCTGTATTAGGTGGTTCTTAACCTAGCCTTAGGTAATTCCTTCACATAAATGGGCTGATAAGCACTCAGCTGAATACTCAAGGGGGACCTGTGGAAGTCATCAGAATTAATCAAGATGCCATCAAAAACTATGCAAGCAAGAAGATAGTGGAGAGAAATACTTAAACTTTTGTTTCTAGTGAAACCGACATTTACGTGTAAAGGATAAATAAAAACTTTCTCAGAAGAACAAAAACTGAAGGGATTTATCATCAGCAGACATGTCTTGCAGGAAATGTTGAAAGAAATTATTTTCAGAGAGAAGGAAAATGATAATATCAGAAATCCAGATCTATTTAAAGTAGTAAAGAACAAAAAGAGGGAAGCAAGAAGGTAAAGTAAAATCTTTCTTATTCTTAATTTGTAGAATTTGTGTTATCAATAACTGTGTTCAAAATAGTAACAGCAAAAACATGTTGGGTAATTATAGCTAACAAGTGAACTAAATGACAGGAATGCTATAAAGAACCAGAAAAAGGGAGGGGAAGTACTCTACTATAAGATAACCTGTAATACACACAATTAAGTACATTGTGATTGGAATGTGGACCTAGGTTGATTTGTAATATACACTGAAAACTGGGGGGAGCTCACTAACAATTATAAAAGAATAATAATAGCATTCTAAGAGAGGAGAGAAAACAAAATCATACAAAATGCTCAACAAAAAACTAGAGAAGGCAGAAAAGAGGGAAATATAACAGAAATAAAAACATTGCAATGAATATGAAAAGTTATAACTATGATAGATATTAACCTACTTATTATATTAATACTTGCATTATACAGAAAGGCCTAAATACACCAATTACATGACAGAGACTGATAGAGGGGATAAAAAGCAATACCCAACTATATGTTGTCTACAAGAAATACACTTTAAATATATGACACAGAGAAATTAAAAATAAAATGATGGAGAAAGATATGCCTTAGTAACAGAACTCAAAGGAAAGTTGGAGTAGCAAAATTAATTTCAGAAAAAGCATACATAAGAATAAGAAAAAATTATTGAAAAATTGAGAGGGGCATTGTGTAAAGGGGTCAATTCTTTAAGAAGACCCATAACAATCCTTAATGTATATACACCTACCAAGTAAGTATCAAAATACATGCATGCAGCAAAAATGGAGAGACTTGCAATGAGAAACAGATTAATCCACTTTCACATCTCTCCATCTGTAATTGGCAGATCCAGCAGGCAGAAAATTAGTAAGGCTATAATTGAACTAAAAAGCACCATTAATCAAAGTGGATCTAATTGACATTTATAGAATATTTCATCTAACAGCAGCAGAACACACACATTTCTCAAGGTCACCTAGAACATCCATTAGCTAGATCCCTTTTTCCAGTATAAAACATATAAAAATGACTTCAAAAGACTAGGAATCATATAAAGCAAGTTTTCAGAACCAATTGGAATTAAACTAGAATTTAATAACAGGAAGACAGTTGGAAAATCCTATTTAGAGATCATAAAACATACTTCTAGATAATACATGAGTCAAAAGAAGAAATTTCCAAAAATATTTTAAAATTATTTAAAACTAAGTGAAAATGAAAATGTAGCATATTAGAATCTGTGGAATACAGCAAAAGCAGTGCTTAGAGGGAAATTTATAGCATTGAATGCACCTGTTAGACAAGAAGAATAACTTAAAATGAATAATCTAAACATTCTCTTTAGGAAATAGAGGGAAAAAAGCAACATAAAGGAGCAAATTGGTTAAAAGATATAATAATATCTGTGAAGTTGAAACACACAAACCAAACCAAAACGAAAACAAAAGGAGAATCAATGAAGTCGAAAGATAAAAAGGTCAATAAAAGTTATAAATCTCTAGCCACGCCAACTGTGAAAAACAAAGAGAAGAAAAATTACTAATATCAATAACAAAAGAGGGGTCTTTATTATTAATTCTACAGACATTATGAGGATAATAAAAGAATATTGTGAATGACTCTATGGCCCACACTTTGACAACATAGGTAAACATGGGACCAGTCATGGAGAGACACAATCTATGAGGCCTCCACAAGATAAAATAGATAATTTGAAAAGGTGCATATCTGTTAAAAATGGAATACATAATTAATAAACTTCCTAATGGAAAGCACCAAGCCCAGATGATTTCATGAATAAATTCTACAGAACATTTAAGAAAGAAATGATAGCAATTTTTCTACCATATCTTCCAGAAGGCAGAAGGAACACTTTCTAACTCATTCTATGAGGCCATGTTTAACCTAATACAAAAACGATATAAATTACAATAAAGGAAAATGACAGATTAGTATCTCTCATGAACATTAAAATCTTCAACCATGTTTTAGCAAAGGTAACACATCAATCAAAGAGAAAATTGTAAACTATGATCAAGTGAAATTCCCTACAGGCATGCAAGACGGGTTCAATATTTGAAAATCAGTTTAGGTGATCAAGCACATGAACAGATCAAAGAAGAAAACTCATACAGCCATATCAACCAATATGGAAAAAGCATTTGACAAGATTCAACATCCTTTCAGGACACAAACGCTTAGCACACAGGAACTAGAGGCAAAATTTTCAACAGGATAAAAAGCATAGTGTACAAAATGTCTACAGCTAACATTTGGGAAGGAAGAAACACAACTCTCTATGTTTACAATATTGTGATTATTTATGTATAAAATCTTCCCAAATTTCCCCCCCCCAAAAAAAAACCCTCAAAAACAAATAAACAAACTTTCCTGAAACTAATAAGTGGATATAGCAAAGAGAAAAATAAGATTTTTGGTTATACATTTAATATAAAAGCAAGACTTTTGGATACAAGTTTAAAACGCAAAAATCTATTGCTTTCCTATGTGTCAACAAAAAAATTTGCAATTAAAAATATAATGCTTTATTTTTTCTGGAGACTCCAGGAATAATCCTGAATTTTTTTTAGCTTTTAGAGGGCATCCGCGTGCATTGGCTTTTGGCCCCCTTCCTCCGTCTTCAAATTCAACAAAGTAGCAGCTCTCTTATCTTCTTACATCATCACCTGTCTTTTTCTGACCACGGGTGGAAGAGGTTTTACATGTTTAAGGACACAAACAATTAAATCATGCCTTCTTGGATAATCCAAGATAATATCTCCATCTCAACTTAGTTAACCTTCATCACACTTGCAAAGTCCTATCTGCCACATAAAGTAACACATTTATATGTTGTAAGAATTAGCAGGTGGACAACTTTAAGGGAGCTGTTATTTGGCCAACACCACCAAGGATGCAGTAAAAGAAAGAAAAAAAAAAAGATCGATTCCAGAAATATTAAAAGAAAAAGTGCAGACGACTCGGTATTTGGGTGTGTCTATAAAGCACTGGTGGCTTCTTTGGTGGTAACATTTAAAAGAATTTATGGATGTCATAATTTCTGGCTACATACTTTGTAGATTAAGTAGCACAGATATTTCTGATCTAACACAAAAGTGGAAACTTTGAAAAAGCCTTTTAAAATATGAAAGAGCAAGTTTTTCTTTTTTCTCCTAGTGCTGTAACTTTGTAATCCCCTCACAGTTTTAGTCTCTCCCTACCACCACATCCATCAAGGCCAGGCCTTGATTAGCAGCTGATCATAATCGGCACCTTGACCAGTAGCAAGGAGTGCTTAATGGCTTCCCTTAGTGATTCAGAAAAATTTATGATCAGGTCCTTGTCTTTGTGTCCAGTTTCATCTCTGGACGCTTTTTTTCTAATTTCAAAACTAAGTTTTAGACATGATGAGTTTCTTTTATTAAGCCACAGCCCCCTCTTGCTTCAAAGCTTTGCACATACGTTTTAGTCCCTCCCCAAAGCTCTTCTCATTCTTGCTTGGGTCATCACAAGTGGTTGGGTTAGGTAGCCTGCTTGTTCTGTGACAGCAATCTGTGTATCTTCAGGTGTAGTGCATATTATCACAAAGAGTAATTGCCTATTTAATTAATTCCATTAGTAGACTGAAAATATTGATGGTTGAGAGACCGTACCTGGACTGCTCAACATTTCATTCTAGGTGACCAGTATGGGGTTCAGCACATACTGGTTGCTATAGAAACCTTAAAGGGTAATACTAGGCAGTGACGTGTTGGGCATCATGCTTCTGAAAGCTCCCAGGGAATTACAAAGTACATTTGGGGAGAAGAAACAGCGATGTGTATTCCTCTCTTATCTTAACTCACTTCATCTTCCTTTCCCCACTGCAGTATCACTGATTCCTGAGCAGCAGAATGCTAGTTTCAGGGACTGAAATAAGACTCCAAAGATGATAAGACTAGGGCAGCTCTGTGGCTTGAAGGAGTAGGGCACTGGCCCATATGCCGGAGGTGGTGGGTTCAAACCCAGCCCCGGCCAAAAACTGCAAAAAAAAAAAAAAATTGATAAGACACAATTGTGAAAGAGGAGACAGAGGTTAAAAAATAATTAGGTTTTGAGGAAACTTATTAAATCCAGTTTTAGAGTGAATTTTAGATTGCTGTTTATCAGATTTAATATGATGTTTGCAATATAACTTGAAGTTCAGAGGAGAGATAAGTCATGTTTGCTAGTTCGTAAATAGGAGAGAAGCTGAAAGAACTGTTACTAGAGAATGAAAGAGTTTAAAGATAGAGCTGTTGGAAAAAATACATAGTAGAGGACGTTCTTGAAGGCCTGAAATGGGGTAAGGAGCACAGCTAGACCCAGGGAGCTCTCCATTTCATGACATTGGAGATGGAAATTAGAGAAAAGAAGAAGTTGACAAGGGTGACCCAGGTAATCTCCATTTCTCTTTTCGAAGTAAGAGTCAAGGTGTTCTACTGAATTAAAACGTCTTTGTAGTTTTAATGCTGTCCCTATTTATTGGATCAATGAATGCCAAACACAACCCCTCATCTTTTGATAAGACATAAACAGTTCAGGTAAAAAGAAATTAAAGGAAGAGAGATGAACCAGAGTTCAATGATAGAAAAAAATATTTCTGCAGAAACTTATTTTGGGTGTTCCTTGACATTTTGTACTAGGCAGAAGTTCCGTGTGTCTGAGTTTGCCTGCCATTTTAAGGAACACATCAGGCTGCACTCAGTTATCCTCCCCTCCCTCAGGTTCTTCTCCATCTCCAGATTTAGTTTTTCATGCTTTGATATCAAAATCCCTCACTGATAGTACCTGCATGAGTTTAACCTAAACTATCAAAATATCTCGGGAACGTAAACTAAAATTGGTCTGAAAAATCTACGATTGTAGCGAAACCTGTCTCAGAAAGCAGTGCTATATGTTGAAGGATTTTTTTAATACTGAAATTACACAAATTGCTTTTATGGTATTTGTGCCGAATAGAGTGAAACAAGAAGACAGGAAATAAGCAATGGAAATCTAGGATCTTAAAACAGATAAGTCTAAAGGAAATAAGCAATGGAAATCTAGGATCTTAAAACAGATAAATCTATTGCAAATTATTTGTAATATTAGAAGCAGTAGAGGCACAGAGCACTGATGTAATACTTTAGTGTGCTGGGTTATCAGAAATAATTATAATTTAGATTTGGGCTCTACTTTCGTGCTGAGAGGTGAATAAAGAGCTCCCTGATATTTTGGTAATTCCCTTACGTAAAGTGATTACAGAACAATGGAAAAACTTGATTTAGAAGATTTGTATTAACTGTCTGGGTATCCATTCACATATCTATGTACCAATATCTATGTGTGAATCTATCAGTTATCCATCTATCCTTTCATTCGATGGCTATCTGCAATTCACTTGATGCTGAGAATTTTCTATTTTCCTCAAAACACCTACCTCTTCCAACCTTCCCGAGATCCAGGCCTGTGGTTAAGCATTTGGTTTTCAAAGGTCTTCTCTTTAAATACCATCAAGTAAATCTGAGTAAATGAAAGGACTTCTTAAGTCAACAGATCTAGAATTAGTAGGTGCTAATTGTCAATAGGAGTTTCTAACATATGAATAAAACATAAAAGGTTGGAGGAATGCTATTAACAAGCTCAGGATAAGTCAAAAGTTTACCAGACTGCAATTTGAAATTTGTCGGATTTCACCAATTTCTTATTACTTCAATATATCTTCAATAGGTAAACTTAATTAAAAGTCTTACATGGTGACTGTCTTTTGAAAAGTTTCCCTTTGTTTTGAATGAAAAGTCCTGTAATTATAATTTTATAGACACTAAGTACTTTTATTCCAGGGGGGCTAAATAAGCATCCTTCATTTTTTCCTAATGTGCTTTATGTTTGCATTTCTCTTGGTTTAAGGAGTAAACTTGTAAATAATAAGTAAATAAGAAGTTAAGGTTAGTCGGGGTTACAGAAATGCTTATGATAAGGGATTAGAAGAGGAGTTAATGATGGCTTAGAAAGTCTGCTATCTTCCCTTTGTTTGGCTGTGATTATGGACCAATCTATCTCCATTAATAAGTAATGAAGAGGGCGTGCTTGTATTTTAAAAATAAGAATTTTTCAACATTTGAAGTTGTTTGCATTTTATTGCTTCCTTGAGTTTGCAAAAGTACATTTCACCTGTCTCTCAATGTGCTATTTGGCAAATGTTTATTATAACATAGGTTTAAATTAGTTTTGTTTGTATTTCGTGACATTGTTATCAACATGTTAATACAATAACAGAAGGTTGTTTAGGAGTCCCTGATTGAAAAAGGAGGAAAGCTAAAACGTTTGTGCAACTATATTTTTATTCAAATTAGACTCTTTCTTCTTTTTTTAGAGACAGTGTCACTCTGTCACCCAGGCTGGAGGGCAGTGGTATGGTCCCAACCTCCATCTTCTGGGCTCAGGTGATCCCCTCCAAGTCAGCCTCCTGAGTCTCTGGGATTATAGGTGAGAGCTAAAGAAATTTAAAGGGAAAAGATAGATTCCAGTGTCAAATTGAGAAACAGAACCTTTTTGCCTTTTCTTAAACCTTATCCTTTAATCTGTATATTTAACTTTGTTGACTATTTTCTTGAGCTTAAGCTGTTCATGCATATCTGCATTCTTTGAACAGCGACCTTATGACAATTATTGGAGACACAAAGATATTGAAGTAGCAGAATAAATAAATTCACTGGTTTATTTAAATGATAGATTGATGTACATTAGTTAAATTAAAGAGCTAGGTCTACATGTATTAAAAAGTAAATCTAAAGAAGTTGCAAAACAAAGGAATGATATGTTGCTATTTATGCAAGATTTTAAATACATAAAATGAGAGTATACATTGTTTAGGAATCATGCCTATATAATAATAGTTTGGGAGTAAGGGAGTAGAAAAGATACTAACTAGAAAGGTAACTGGGAGTCCAATCATAAAATACTCAGTAATACTCAAAAAGGAATTCAGACAATACCCAAGAGAGGTGGAAAGTCATTGAAGAATTTTGTGTCTTGAGGGGAGGTGCAGAGGTCATGCTTGGCATAGCCAGGTGCTCATTTTCTCACTATGACTCTGTGTGAAGAAGAGATTGAGTGGGGATAAGAGTGGAAGAACAGAAACCAACCAGGGGGTTGTGCTATTAATCTAGATGAGAGAAAACTATGGTCTGACCTAGGAAAGTTTAGTAAGAAACAGGAGAGTAGGCAAATTTGAAAAGATACAGAGACCTAATGACAAAGGACTTGACTGATATGATTTGGTAGGGAAGAGGAGTGGGGAAGAAATAAGAATAACTTCAGCCAGCTCTGATGTGATCAGTTCTCTAAATCCAATGTTTACCAGAAGTTTGTAGGATTAAGAATGTTACATTACTCCATGAAGATGCAATCAGCAAAATCCAGACTATGGGACATTCACGTAACAAATCTCCCTAGTTCTTCAACAAATAATCTGCAAGGGGGTAAGACATGGGTGTATATGGAAGAGCTTCTCAAGGTATTTCAACTTGTGCAGATTTATCATTCATTTTTTTTTGCTTTAAATATAACAATGAAATAATTACTTATGTGTACATAAATTTATGAGGGGCTCCAATTATTTTCTCAATACCAGTTCTGTAAATCCTGAATTAAAGATACTAATGTATATCAAATTATTAGTATAACTTGCTACATATGAACATACACTTTGGTAGAAGAAATGAGTTCTAGTGTTTTAAAGCACAGTGGGTGTAATCCTAGCACTGTGGGAGGCCAGCGTGGGTGGATTGTCTGAGCTCCCGAGTTCCACACCAGCCTGAGCAAAGTGAGACCTTCTCTCTACTAGAAAAATAGAAAAGCTACCTGGGCACTGTGGTGGGTTCCTATAGTCCCAGCTACTTGGGGGCTGAGGCAAGAGGATTGCGTGAGCCTACGAGTTTGATTTACTATAAGCCATAACATCAGGGCACTCAACCCCAGGCAACTGAGTGAAACTCTGTCTAAAAAAATTAAAAATACATAAAAAGGCTTGGCGCTTGTAGCTCAGTGGTTATGGCACCAGCCACATACACTGAGGCTGGTGGGTTCAAACCCAGCCCAGGCCAGCTAAATAACAATGGCAACCGCAACAAAAAATATAGCTAGGCATTGAGGGAGGCACCTATAGTCCCAGCTACCTAAGGTTAAGACAAGAGAATCATTTAACCCCTAGAGTTGGAGTTTGCTGTGATCTGTGATGCCATGGCACTCTACCAAGGGCTACATAGTAAGATTCTGTCTCAACAACAGCAACAAAAAACCCAAACCAATAACTTATTGTATTTCAAAATAACTCGAAGAGTAGATTTCTAATGTTCCCAACACAAAGAAATGATAAACGTTTGAGGTGATAGATAATTTGATTTGATCATCACATACTGTATGTATGAAACATCACATATACCCCCCAAATATGTAAATTATTATGTATCAATAAAAATAATGATATTTACCTTTTACTTTATTTAAATACCTGTTCTTACTTTTCCTAAACAGTTAAATGTCTTACCACAAGTTATTAAATGATTCATTTATTTGTAGTATCCAATGATATTGTAAGATTGGCTATAATATATGCTAGAACCTCTTTCTGTGCATCCATTCAATTTACCTAGCAATTCATATTCTCTCTTATTTACTTATTACTGAATATTTTTACTTATAATTTCCTAAACATCACGTTATTTATTATTTAATCAAATGTATTCTATACTTTATGTACTTTAGAATATTTTCATATGATTATGTAATAAATTACATTTGTTTAGACTGTGTATACCTATTATTTTTTTGATCACTATTAGAATCAATAATTGAAGTTTATTGTCTCAGATATGTAAAGCAATTTTGAAATATCCAATAGTTTATTTTCTTCTTATTTTCCTTAAGATTTCTTAGTAAAATTCCTGGCATTTCTTTGATAGATAAGTTTATTACTGAGAATTTTGTGTTTCATTTCTATTGTGGATGAGATGTTTAAAATTGTCTAAACAGCTATAATAATGTCTGAGAAAATTTCTGAACTGGTAGATTATCTTTTCTATCTTGTTATTGGAATTTTCTATTTTTGTTTGATTAATGAGATTAAATTAATTTGCTGAATCTTCTAATAAGGCAAATCAATAATTTGTAGTTAAAAATAATTTGCAGTTATATAGCTATTCCTTTGGCTGTGCCATAACAGAGTTCTTAGAATCCAAACATGGATAATATTCTTGTTTCTTTTTGAGAGCATCCTACTTTTATATAAACATTTAAAGGAAATTGGAAGGGAATAAATTAAATTATATTAGATAACTCTCTCTCAATAAGCACAAAAGCAAACATTTCAGAAAAATTGAACCACCAGTTTCCTAATCTGTTAAAATTGGTATTCTTTATCCAACTCTTTTCTCCTACCATATTAAGGTGATATAATATCCACAATGAGAAAGAGTGAAACTTAAGACTGAAGTGAGGAACGTTATCTCTGGCAATAGTAAACATTTCTGGCTGGGGGTTGTAAAATAAAGTAGCTTGGTAGGAGCAGAGATGTCTTCGGGGAAGTAAATTGTGTATTATTTAGGGGAAGGAAAGCAGTACAGATAAAGACAGCAAGAAGCCACTTGGAAACTAGCTATGCTCAGATAATCGGTATCAGGATAACGGAATCCACAATTCCCAGATCTCACTTTGCTTTGCTCCAAGGAATACACATTCTGTGTTGCCCACGGTATATTTATATAGATTAGTATTTTCCTGAGCTTGAATCTTTAAATGTGTGCCACACAAATGGTAAGGTTTTCTAAAACTATGTATCGCTTAAAAACATTAAATCTAGGAGTAAAAACAAGCGAACATACTTTTCACACAATGCTTTCTAGACAAGTAAGGACACTATTCATTTTCAAAAGCATTAAGCATTATCAACTGATGTACACCAAGTAAATGCTAAATGAATGTTGAATGAAATAGGAATGCATGTTGTTACCTCTATAAATAACTAGTGTTCAAATGCCTCTAATGTTTTTACAACATTTTGCTTCTACGCTTAAATAATGATCCTGGTGATAACATATCGGGGAGAAGAAAATTTTATAATAAATCCCCAGTCGAATGATTGCAATAGGAATATTTGAAGTGAATCAAATCTTTAGAATATCTTGTTCAGTTACCTCTCTAATCAAGCCAGAAAATCGTGCCTTTCTATATTGGAAGATAAATGATTAAGGGTCTATTTTGTTGTTAATTCCCATTAGCACTGATGAGAGCCGAGCCCATGTATCAGGGGCAGAATAGACTCAAGAACTTGAAAACATGAAATGTATTAAAGAGGTTCGATACTTAAAATGTCTAGACTTTGATAGCATTTTCTTCAAGATTATCATCATCTTAAACAGAGTACTGCAAGGTATTAGCAATTCAATCAATGGAAGCCACCCCTGTTCTCCAAGCCAGCACTGAACAATTACTCCTGAATGATATAGAGGGAAGTCTTCTGAAAATGCTGCCATTTGGTTGTACCCAAAGCTCTTCTGCAAATACTATTAACTACCTGTAGTCATTGAAGCCCTCACAGCCTAGAAAAGTAAATGAACATGAGTACCAAGCTGCTGTCTACCAGCTTGTACCTGGCTCTGTCTCAATTCTGCACGTTACCTTTGGCATGGAGAAACCAGCTCTCCTTTTTGCAGAAACCAAACTCCTGTTTGCAGTTTTAGAAACAATTTTCAGGGTCTCCTTATAATAGAGGAGAGAAAGATGCCTTCTTTGTCTGGCTCTGGTGTAGTAGGAATTTTTACCTTTGATCCTGTTATCTAGCTAGTAATTCCATTAAGCAAATTCTAAAAACAAGTGATTCCAATAATGTCTGCGTACATCTTCCTAATTCTCTTTTCTTGTGAAACATCATGATGCGTTGTCTGTGGAGCTGAGAGGCTGAAGTGGTCACAACGATTCTCCTTCACATTATTTATTTTTACCAAGGATTGCTTTGAAAGTCTAATTATGTGCCAAAACTAATGCTACCTTTCACTTTAACACCTCCCTTCCTAAAGGACAGAAATAAATTTTTGCCCAGATGGGTCAGGAATGGCAATAATAGCAAATAAAAATCTAAATTGAGAGAAAGAGAGAGTAAATAAATTTTTAATCATACAAAATTTAATACTTATGGGAAGGGACAAAATATTAAAAGTCATTTTATACACAGCGCATTTATTTCAGAGCTGAATGCAAAGTTGTGAAGCTTTGAGTGATATGATAATCATGTTTTCCCCCTTCAGTTGTACTAGGGGATTGAAATTTATATACTCAATAACTAGAAAAGAATCATAAAGGATCAGACTGAAGGAATGTGTCTCTCTCCATTTTTTCGTGTCACTCTCACAGTGATTTTAATATTTTTCCTATGTCTTTGCTGATTTCCTGTGCCAAACATTGTTTTCAGACACAGACTGTTTTGAAATGAGTCCTGTAAAGTGCATGTTTTTTAGTAGATACACACATTCTCCAGGTACTACGAAGAAATCCTTAACGACAATGACAAGGAAAATAAATAGAACATCTAAGGCTCCTGCCACTTTTATATGTTCCTAAACTGACGTCTTGTAAGTCTTAAATTTAGGCTATTTTTTGTCACTTAACTCAAGTTTTATATCTTTCTGAAACATGAAGGAAAAGAGACCACTTCACAAACCAAACTAACATCACATTTGTTTTCTCTAATATTTGTGGTTTTTAAATGTTTGGGGCAAAATTCCAGAAATACTGATGGGTTTTAGGCATTAATTCATGTTAAGCTGGACTAGTGATTTATATATTACACTTGAGTTTATTTTTTCTCCCACTGAGTGGTGGCCAGAAATATTCCTAATTTTTTGAATTTTTGCAGAAAGTGATATATATTTATATAATGTGAAAACAGTAATACAGCCACGAGTCATATAAATATATATTCACCATCTTATGAAAAAGGTGTAAAACTTAAACAAGGATAACTGGTCTTTTCTTGGATCAGATCAGAGATATGACAAATATTTCTTCTCATTCAACAATTATAGTGTAATTTACAGAGACACAAGGCAGCGAGTTGCTCCAGCTTGCTAAGCCTTTTTTTGCGACTGTATATAAACTACTGTAGGCATTTCTTTCCCTTGTTTTTATTAAAATAAAATAGAGTCGTGCACTTTACAATGGCATTTGTTTTCCTAAAATTTAAAATGACAATGTCACAAATAGCTCAATGAAAGAGCTATTTATTTACACTCAATTATTTTATCAATAAACTCCAGTCAGGGGCACTTATATGAACCCCAAATTTTCTGTTTTACTTTTAGTGAATGTGAAATAAAAAGCCCGATGCATCTTCCATTACATGTTACCGATAGTTAAAAAATGACAATGTATAGATTATATTATCAGCCATATATATTTATTTTGTGAGATGCAAATATTTTCTTCTGATACATGAAAAGCACGCATGAAAACTGTAACAGCTTTAAGAAACAAGAACATGCCCTTCTTGAGGTTGTGATCCCTATGCATTTTCCCCTAGCCACCATTTCCTAAGTGTCCATCACAAAGCTAGCAAATTTCTTTTCAAGTAAACTTAGAACATCTGAATGATGGAAAGTCAACTGCACATTTTTCCTCTGGAATGCTGTCTTTCCTTTTACTCCTTTAGTGAATAATGTTACCCACACAGGATATTTAAGTGATTCACCACCATAAGTCACATACACTTCACAATGTTTTTGCTAAAAGAAATGCATCAAATTACTGGTCTTCCTTGTCATATTTACCAAGTAGTTGACTTGAACTCTCTTGCGATCTCTGTTGATTAAATTTTCACTGAATAAACAAATTTAACTACAGAAAACTTTGGTCCTGAACAACATTTACCATTATATCCTAAGTAACTAGCAAACCATTCCAGACTATAGAAAAAAATTGTCATGTAATTGATAATTTTTTTTTTGCAAAAATTCATTCACATAAGCCAATCCTACATATGTTATAGAGCAAGAAGTTTCTCCTTCTGCTTGTAAAGCTAATAAAGCTATCAGGATGCTTGTAAAATGTCACAGTTTTAGGAATATGACCGAGTTAAAAATATGATCAGTGCTGCAGGTAAGTTAGAATCAAATTATGTGAATGAATGACTAATAGGAAAATGTATTAGCCAAATTGAAAAGAGTATTTTTTTTGAAAAGATTCTATCTTTTACGATTTCCTGATACAAGTATATCAAACTACTGATTAACTTCTTACATTAAATAATCATCCCTTGTTCCAATCAACTTTCAAGGATTCTGTATAATAAATCAACACACAAAAAATTATGAAAGGAGTAAGCCGTGATCAAGCTGTTATGCCAGAGCAGCCAATTGTCCCTGGCAGACTTGCCTGCCCTGCTTCAGGGGTGCCATTCACTTGCTGGCTTCCAAACAGAGTAATCTGCCTTCCTCCAACCACTTGGAACTTTTGGAGATGCCCAACCAGCATGGCTTTATGAGGTTGCCCTGTCTAACTTCCATTATTCCTTACATCATCCAATACATTTTTTGGTAATGGGGCAGATATTTTAACCCACTTTATAGCATAAAGGGACTATATCCCAGTGTATTAGATATAAGATATGCTTTTTTAATTTATCTCTTCAAAATTTTAGAATTCTGGGTGGCACCTGTAGCTCAAAGGAGTAGGGTGCTGGCCCCATAGATCAGAAGTGGTGGGTTCAAACCCAGCCCTGATCAAAATAAAAAAAAAAATCTACAAAAAACATTTGAACATAAGAATTCTTTGAAATTCTTTGATTATTTGGCAGTAAGGCCACAGTAATGAAGGCTGCAGGTAGGTAGGTTTTAAAATTTTTAACTTGGAAGTCCTGACATTACTAGTCTTCATCTGGATGGAGTGTTTAATTTTTGTATATATATATGAAAGAGAAGTATTACTAAATATATATATATAATATGTATAAGAAATTATATGTATATAAAATGTATATAAAATTATATATATAATATATGTAAGAATTTATACATAATACATTTTATATACATATAATTTCTTATACATATTATCTATATATAAAGTATTCAGTAATACTTCTTTTTTGGATATTGTTTTGATATGTATAAGAAATTATATGTATATAAAATGTATATAAAATTATATATATAATGTATGTAAGAACTTACATAAAATACATTTTATATAGATTTTATATAGATATAATTTCTTATACATATTATATATATATATATAAAGTATTCAGTAATACTTCTCTTTTGGATATTGTTCTTTCTCATTGAAAAACAGAGCTTAAAAATATGTTAACATCAAGAAAAAAAAAAATCTGTCCTGCCCAGAATCTTCATCAGAAAAATGAGAAGATGCCAGTACAGTTAGAGGACAATGGAGTGAAATTTTGAAAAAAGATAGTTGCCGGAAACCTCTAGAGGTTATCTTTCTGCTTCATCCTACAGGCTTCAGGCAAACTTTACCTAAACTGTTGTAGGCAGATGAGTATCTGGACTGTTTTTAAAGATCTTGAAGGAAGCAATTCCATAATCTCTTAATATCCTTCTTTATATCTAATCTGTTTGTCCATTTAATTTAGTTTATCTTCAGCAGACATGGATAACGTTACCCTTTACAATATAATTCATCATAACCTTGATAATTGAGATATTATTTATATATGAAAGGATTTCCTCAGACAGAAAAGGATTGTGTTATTATAAGTTTAAATAGGGAATTCACACTAATTGCCAATGAAAGAGAAACATATACTTAGAGAATTTTGAAACCAGCTGTAACCAAAGATCAAACCCATTTTTTTTTTTTTAATGAGAAGATAATGCTTCTTTTGGAAAAGTGCTTCAAGTTTTTTCACTCTGGAAAAAAAAAATTCTACTTCCAAACAGGGATAGAATTTTTATATAATCAGAATTACAAGTGTGAGACATGTAAAATTCTAATTTTGGGGGGGGGGCTTACTATTTAGTGCTTAGTTTTGTGCTATAATTCAACAACATATACATTGTCACCCTTCTCATTACCAGCGTTAGGAGGTAGAGGTGAAATGAGCAATATTAATTCATTGTCAAAAAGTTTGAAATCAAAAGAAGCTTACATATTTTACTTCCCAAATTTTCCTCTAACTTTAATAAGCATACTAATTCTATGATCTCAAAGATATGACTATAAAATAAAGATGAATTACAGTTATGACAAATTATATGCAAATTCATATAGCTCTTTCCTAAGCAATTAAATTAGTAGACTGCGTGTTTTTTCAGTTATGATAAAACCTCTTGTTTGAAACTGTTGTGTCTTATTTGTCTAGAGCTGGGCCAGCCAGACAATGTAAATGAACCAAATTGTATGGATGGAAATAAATCAACCACCCAAAATACAATCCAAATCCATTTTCTTTGTGTGATTTTATACCAATGTTATATTCAGTATTTTATTTTGCTTTCAGTTAAAATGGAAGCAGATAAATTAAATATTAGATAAGTTCTAATTTCTTTGTTATAATTCATTTCGTTGGTTTGGATACAAACAAAGTTTTAGTTTTTCTTCTGGGCTAGTGTCAACATTGGGTTTTGTATATTCTGTTGGAATGCATCTTTTAATTTTTTTTTTTTTTTTGTAGAGATAGAGTCTCACTTTTTTGCCCTCGGTAGAGTGCCATGGCGTCACACAGCTCACAGCAACCTCCAACTCCTGGGCTTAGGCGATTCTTTTACCTCAGCCTCCTAAGTAGCTGGGACTACAGGCGCCTGCCACAACACCCAGGTATTTTTTTTTTGTTGAAGTTTGGCTGGGGCTGGGTTTGAACCCACCACCCTCGGTATATGGGGCCGGCAACCTACTCATTGAGCCACAGGAGCCTCCCTGCATCTTTTAATTTTAAGCAATGCTTTGTTTGCTTCAGTTCACAGTGGAAAACAGATGTTCTTCAATATAAGTACTTCCAACGTGCAGAGAGATTTTGTATAAGAGTTCATATAATTTGTCAAATTCTGCTTTTCATGTCATCGTATTTAGATTTTCTGAACCGCGTTGCATTGTGGCCCAGCAGTAATTCATTTGTAATTCTTTATGCATCTTATCTTCTTTTGTTTTTTAAGAATTTGGTCTTTAAATACAGAATTTAGAAATGTATTTCAGTCTATCTCTTTTGTATTTGTAGAACCATCTTAGCACAGAAAAATGAGCCAAATGTTCTGTGCCATTTAAATTTCACAAAGATAAAATGAGTTATTCAAATCAGAAATTTGTGTATCTAGCGCAAAAATTATTGCAAAGACATTTAAACAATCTCGATGGTTAGACTATCAGCCAAAAATACGCCAACTTTTGATTGGGTTTTCACTGGCCGCAGGTGGTAATTTACTTGAATTTCAAAGAAGAAGCCATTATTTTCAACACTGTATGTGTGTGTGGTGCACATGTGTGTATATGTATCTGTCTTTTCAGCACCTTGGCGTATCAAACTACTAATCCCTGTGTAGTAGAGCAGACTAATAACTGGGCTTCCAAATCAAGCAAAGCATGAAAACATCACTGGTTCAAGCTATGGGTGCCTATCTGAAGGATGTTTTTCATTATTGTGTTCATGATGTGTTTCATTGCTAACATTTTCAGCTCACAGAGACCCCTGGTGAATAATGCACTGAACACGTGTAAAGTCTCCTAGTAAAACATTACCACCTTAAATTGAGGTTTCATGATACCATAAAAGTCATTCCCTTATTCATGCTCACCAATTAAATTACGACATTCAACTCTAAGAATTTTCTCACAATGCAAATACTGTCCTAAAGTTATGCCTGAAAGTACTTCTCATCTAAAATTCTCACCTACAGCACTAATACTATTGCCTTATCATTGTTAGTATTTATACTTAGGCTTTCATTAGCTATAATAGAAAGCTCAAAACTACTTTGCCCTGTAGTTCTCAAGTCTGTTTTGTATACTTTTAATTTTTAGCTAGACTTACATTTGCAAATACTTGTGTCTGTTTGGGCCTCATAATCTCTACTATCCTATATAGACACTTCTTTTTTTTTTAATTTTTTTATTGAATGATAACTATGTACACATTAATACACTTCTGGGGTACAGTGTGGGGTTTTCACATGCAATCTGAAATACTTCCATCAAACTGATCAACAAATATAGACACTTCTTAATGAACTTACTGGCTGAAAAGGTTTTGATGCCAGAGTAATTTTTTTTCCAGTTAATGCACATTTGCTTTTTACTATAGCACCACCACTTTTATTTGCATTTCAAAATAAATCCTATTTAAATATCAGTCTTCTTAAGCTAATTAAACATGTTACCATACATTTTTACATGTATTGGTCAGGATTCCTTTTGCATAGCAGTGGAGTAAGTGGTCTTCTTTTGACCTAGACATGATACAATGGCATATTAAACACATAGGATAGCCAACATTCCCACAAATCAGTACACATTTCTATTATTTCATAAAACATGGGCCCTATCACCTTAGCTTTTGTTTTTCATAGACACATGAATACAAGTAAAAAATTCTCTTAATTCTAGCAGAAGAAAAATATATGCTATGATAAAAAGCAGCTACCGCTTGGCCTCAGGAACAAGAAGACGGTGGGGACCCAAGGATTGAAGAAATATTTTGCCATTGAAGGGCAGGAACTACTGCCCATTTTTAGCTCACTGAGGCTAAATAAGAATTTGAGCACAGTTGTTCAAACGGGCCTGATCTTTGGAGTTGCCAACAGTAAAGCAGGGTAAATACAAAACAGCCAGTGGTTGTTTTGGCCCAAGGACCATAAGATGGTGATTCCATTTTAACATATCGTTTCCATAATGGCATTATCCAGTATGATGAGTCTTTTCTAAAAATCGCATCTCATAATTAAAAAAAATAATAATTCTGTCCTTAGAGAACTAATATTTTGCTTTTTGTTGACGATATGCAAAAAGAATCTCTTGTGGACTTTCAAGGGAGTTTTCAAATGTTTTGAATGTGTGATGATTACGAGCATGCACTCTCAAGGGTAATGACCTTGAGTACATACCTCTGATGTGTCCTCATGAACTCTCCTATAATATGGGGGAAAGAATGGTTTCTAGTAACATGATTATTGTGGAATTAAGTGAGATAAATAAGGGATGATCTTAGTATATTTCCTTGCCATTTAAAAAAATAGATTTTTATATTTTTAGAGCAGTTTTAGGTTCACTATAAAATTAAGCTGAATATACAGACTGCCAATATACTGGTACCCACACATGCATAGCAACACCCACTATCAAAGCCCGAAGCAGAATGGAACATTTGTTACAAAGCATCAACCTACATAGGTCATTATCACTCAGATGCCACAGTTTATATTAGGCTCACTTTGAAGGGTAATTCAAAGTCGTAAATTCTACGGGTTTGGACAAGTGCATGAGGACGAGTATCCACCATTACCCAGTGCTCTCATACAGAACAGTTTCACTGCCCTGAAAACTCTCCTATTCCTCACTCTCTCCTAACCATTCCTCACTCCCTTCTAACTCCTGGCAACCACTGATCTTTTTACTATCAACATCTTAATAGTTTTGCCTTTTCTAGAATGTCATAGAGTTGAAATTATACAGTACATATACTTTTCAGATTGGCTTTCTTCATGTAGTATAAAGCATTTAAATTTTCTCCATGCCTTTTCACGGTTTTATAGTTCATTTCTTTTAGAGTTGAATAAAATCCATTGTCTGGATATACCATAGTTTTTCATTCACCTGCTGAAGGACATCTTAGTTGTTTCCAAGTTTGGGCAGTTATAAAAGAAGCTGCTTTAAACGTCCACGTGAGGGTGTTTATGTGGACCTATAGTTTTCAACTCACATGGGTTTTAATTTTAATGAAGCCCAGCTAATCAATTTCTCTTTCCTAATTTGTGACTTCAGTGTTTTATCTAAAAAGTTATTACCATACTCAAAGTCATTTAGATTTTCTTCCATGTTATATTCCATAAGTTTTATAGTTTTGTGTTTTACTTGGGGGTTTGTGATCTATTTTGAGTTAAAATTTTGGGAAGCAGGTAAGCTCCGTGTTTAGACTTCTTCTTCTTCTTCTTTTTTTTTTTGCGTGTGGGTGTACAATTTTCCATCATTGTTTGTTGAAAACACCATCTTTTATCGAATATGCTATCTTGAGCCTTTGTTAAAAATCATTTGATTATATTTGTGTCAATTTCTTGAGTATTGTGTTTCATTGACATATTTGCTCATTCTTTCACCAATATCAGTCTGTCTTGAGTACTATAGTTTTATAGTTAGTCTTGAAGTGGATAGTGTGAGATATCTCACTTGGCCTTCTCCTTAAATATTGCATTGGCTATTCAGAACCTTCAGCCTCTACCTAGAAACTGTAGAATCAGTCTGTCAATATTTACAAAATAACCTGTTGGGTTTTTGATTGTGGGTGTGTTGAATCTATAAATCAAGTTGAAAAGAATTGACATCTTGACCATGTTGAGTCTACCTATTTATGAACATAGAATATTTCTTCATATCAGAGCTTTGTAGTTTTCCTAGGCAATTATCGTACATATCTTTCTAGATATATAATTGCCTACCTGTTAAGACATTAGTAGGCAATAGCTGTTCTTATTAAAATAAAAATGGTGCCATCATCTAAAAGTGACATGTTCTGATTGACCTATTTTAAAGTGGCAATAATGATTTAAATAAGCATACTCTGGCATTGTTTAAAAAAAATCAGTATTCAATGTGAATAACATGGGTATTTGTTACAGCATCTATATAGTTGTCATGCTTATATACTGAAGAAATATACATTTTAAGAAGTGCAACTTGATTGTAATTGTATAGTGCAAACCAAAGCCATATATATATTCTGGGGTTTTTTGTTTGATTTTTTTTTTCTTTTTTCTGAGATAGAGTCTCACTCTGTTACCCAGGCTAGAGTGCCATGGTGTTAGCCTAGCTCACAGCAACCTCAGACTCCTGGGTCAAGCATTCTTCCTTCCTAAGCCTCCCTACTAGCTGGAACAACAGGTACCTGCCACAAGGTCTAGCTAATTTTTCCATTTTTAGTAGAGATAGGATCTTTCTCTTGTTCAGGCTGGTCTAGAACTTCTGAGGTACAGGGATCCTCCTGCCTTGGCCTCCTATAGTGCTAGGCATGTATCCTCGTTTTGAATCCAAGGTTTATAGCTTACTGTGTAAGTTGGGGTAAATTACTTAACCTCTTTGTCTCTAAGTTTCCTACCTATAAATTGGTATTAATAAATTAATTTACTGGGTTATTGAGAATTAAACATATACAACAATGCCTGATATGGCCTTTGCAAAATATAGCTATTAAATATTATACTGTTTTAGTTACGTTTGAAAATAGATTATGCTTTCAAATAAAGTATATATAGTTTCAGTTAAGAAAACAACATATATATGTTTACCAAAGAAAACAAGAAAAAATAGAAGGAAGCATAAAGAAATTTCCTCATGATCCTGACACCCAGAGATAGCCAAAAGTCATATTTTAGGGTCTTTATTTCCAACGTTTTTTACATCAATGTCTTTTCTTTGATTTTTTTTTTTTTTTTTTTTTTACATAGATGTGTTCCTATTATATACACAGTCTGGTGGTGTCCTGTCCTTTTTTATTTTCCATTTGGTATCATGACAAGAATTTGTCTGTTTAAAAAAAATGCTCTTTTAAGTAGATGGCAAACATTCCACTTAGAATATTATTTTTGATCATCATTGGTCATTTAGATCATGTTCCATTTGCGTAATTTCAAATAATCTTTTTAAATTTTATTTATTTTTATTTTTTCATTAAATGGTAACAGTGTACATTAATGTACTTCTGGGGTACAGTGTGGGGTTTTCACACACAATCTGAAACACTTCCATCAAACTGGTTAACATAGCCTTCATGTCATTTTCTTAGTTATTGTGTTAAAACGTTCATATTCTACTTATAGAAAGATTCACTTGTACCCTTGTAAGATAAACCACAGAAGTGAACCCTTGAATCTCTCTCCCTACACCCATTCCCCCTTCCCTCTCCCTCCCCCCTCCCCATATCCTTAGGTTGTTAATAGGTTATAGCTTTCATATAAAAGGTTTAAATTAATTTCATAATAGGGTTGTGTACATTGGATACTTTTTCTTCCATTCCTGTGATACTTTGCTAAGAAGAACACTTTCTAGCTCCATCCATGTGAACATGAAGGACGTAAAGTCTCCATCTTTCTTTAGGGCTGCATAGTATTCCATGGTGTACATGTACCACAGTTTGTTGATCCATTTGTGGATCGATGGGCACTTGGGTTTCTTCTATGACCTGGCAATTATGAATTGGGCTGCAATAAACATTCTGATACAAATATCTTTGTTGTAATGTGATTTTTGGTTGTCTGGGAATATACCTAATAAAGAAATTGCAGGGTCAAACGGCAGGTCTATTTTTAGTTCTCTAAGTGTTCTCCAGATGTCTTTCCAAAAGGAACATATTAGTTTACATTCCCACCAGCAGTGTAGGAGTGTTCCCTTTTCTCCACACCCACATCAGCATCTCTGGTTTGGGGATTTAGTGATATAGGCTAATCTTACTGGAGTTAGGTGATATCTCAAAGTA
This sequence comes from Galagoides demidoff, assembly GCA_963574575.1. Taxonomy (NCBI): domain Eukaryota; kingdom Metazoa; phylum Chordata; class Mammalia; order Primates; family Galagidae; genus Galagoides; species Galagoides demidoff. Next base: position 126,257 of record CAUYQV010116776.1, read on the forward strand.
GTTTTGATTTGCATTTCTCTGATGATTAAGGATGGTGAGCATTTTTTCATATATCTGTAGGCCGTGCACCGATCTTCTTCAGAGAAATTTCTCTTCAAGTCCCTTGCC